>MU224326.1:293228-329278 GCA_018584345.1 Thuja plicata | reverse complement strand
TGTTAGAATAATTGAGATGGGGAGTGAATGAGTGGCCTAAAAAATATTTTGATAAATCAACCCAAGAACTTAGTACCACAATATTAAGCCTCTAGTTATCTTCAGTCCTACATGATGAATGTCTTCAAATAATCTTAACAAATAACTACTACTCAAAGTTCACTGTTAAACCTTATTCTTGCTTTTTACCAATTAGCAGTCTTTCATTTACCGAAATATAGTAAATTGCTTAGTGTATACCAATCAATCTAGATTAGTTATGTGTAATGCAAAACACTAAAGTAATGACTCATAAACACATTGACACATGGATTTTTAAGGTGGAAACCCTGTTAACGGAAAAACCACTTGGGACTGGTAACCCAAAATTTTCTCTCTTCAAAAGTGAGCTCGGTGAAGAGCCAACCCTGTTAAAGGTTACAAACACTGTTAGGTGTGACCTTGTTAGATGATTTAAATAGAATAGTTTGTCACTTGATATCGGGAATCTCTATGCTACCTTCTATGACCAAACCCTGGTTTGTCAAATGGTATCTGGCATCTCATGCTATCTTCATGATCAAACTTTTTGATAATCCTTTGGATGTATCTCAATATAGAAAGGATCTCTAAATCCTGCTCAGTTAAGAGACTTTCTAAATCAATGGTTAAAATGAAACAGTAAATGATTTGTGCACATATACAACTATAGACTTGTATATTTTCAGATCTATTATAAGCTCATTATACCTTTCTGATCAATGTATCTTTTCAATACCTTTTCTCCACTTCTTTCTGCTCGGTGATGTTGTGCTTCTCTGTTGCTTAGTGTCCGCAGAATTATTTAGCTCTTTCCTCAGCTTGATTGATCAGGACTGTATGAAGTTGTTCTTCATTAGTTTCTCTTTAGTATCCTTTTTCTCTATTCACTCCCCTAATTCATAATGAATTAGATTGTGTCTTTATAGACATGATATCACTGTTTCTAGGTTCTTGAATTTCTTGTTCTTGGCATGATCCACAATCTTAGCCAATCTTTCTTTAAAGCTTTACTCTTGTTTCATTTCGTAGATTTCTCTTTGACAACTGGCTAAAACAACTTTAAATCTCTTACTTATCTCTAGCTACATCTTATCAATGAAAACAAAATTAACAACCAGTTAAGTCTATCTTTAGCTCTTTCTAGCTAAGTGTTTTGTCATTTTTGAACTTTAGTTTTTTTTGGTGTTTAACTCTTTGATAGCTTTGGTCAACACTTCAGTTCTCCTCGAGCATCTCCGTCGGGGTTGTCTATCCATTGGGCATCACTGTGAAGTTCTACTCGTCAGTAATGCTTGTGATTCTTCTCATTGGTAATTCTTGTCAGTTTTCTTTCTTGGGCATCACTGTGACTTTACTCTCAGGTTTCTCTGT
Organism: Thuja plicata; assembly: GCA_018584345.1. Taxonomy (NCBI): domain Eukaryota; kingdom Viridiplantae; phylum Streptophyta; class Pinopsida; order Cupressales; family Cupressaceae; genus Thuja; species Thuja plicata. The sequence goes on along the minus strand of MU224326.1, from coordinate 327,886 downwards.
CCTTCGAGTTCCACTAACCGTCAATGTTTGTAGTCACTTAGTGAATTTTGATATTTTATGCATTACTAAAAGCATACTCTTTATCTCTCTTTTTCTCTGAATTCTATGACACTTTGAATATAACCGATCAGATTATATCAAGTTGACATCAATGACAATACAATCCATTAACTAATTTAATATCTTGCATTATCTTTCTGCATTTCAGTGATCAACTTAACATCTTCAAAGATTCAGTTAGTTATGGCTCATCAATCTCTCCCTTTGGCATTAATGGAAACACACTATATTATTTCTAATATAATATGAAATATATCAAGTATATTTCATCCATCTCTCCCAAATATTTTTTTCTATAACCAATATAAATGTCTAGCTCTTGGTAAGCTCATTTAGCTTAGATTTGTTTCTTGCAGAGTGTCTTCTTCAATCTTCAATCCCTTCACTAGATAAATGTAGTAGCTTCATATCTTTCTCTGATGTTGTCTCTCCCTTTGACTGTTCCTCTCCTTGATTATCTCTTTTTCCTTTGACAACAATCTCTCCCTTAGTATGTATTTTCTCCCTTATGTTACTTCTCTCCCTTTGATGGATATTTCATATGTAATCTCTCCCTTTGGATTCTTAGGAAATTTTCTCCATGGATAATGATATAATCTCTCCCTTGACAAAAATTCCAAACGATTCTTCCATATCATCTTCCATCCCTTTTTATAATATACTCCTTGAATTTCCCTATCCATTAGCAATACAGTGACTCTAGTATTCGGTGCAGATATGTACCTTTCTATGTACAGATGTATCTTTGTTGTCCATCTTTGTGCTTGCATAAACTTCAATGATCTTCTGATTTTTGTATAGGCTGATGCAGCCTCCTAGTCATCTAACTGACCAAAAGACAAGGGTCATACCCCTAGTCTCTATCTTAGGTAGTCAAATGTATCTTTTGGTAATGAATTTGTGAATATATCAGCTAATTGTTCCTTGGATTGAACATATTCTAGTATCACTTCTTTTTGTTACACTTGTTCTCTTAAGTAGTGATACTTGATAGTAGTATGCTTAGTCTTAGCATGCATGATTGGATTCTTAGAAATGTTTATTGCACTAGTATTATCACAAAAGATAATCACTGGTTCAAGAATCTTCATATTCATAGCTTCCAGCAACTCTTTGATCCATGCAATATTTGAGTAGTTTGCAACAGTATCCACATATTCTTCTTCTGCAGTTGATTGTGAGATGCATCCTTACTTCTTACTGATCCATGTGAAAATTTTGTCACCCATGAAGAATTCTCCTCCAGTTGTGCTCTTTCGGTCATCTAAGTTTTCAACCCAATCAGCATCTGTATAGACTTGAAGCTCAAATTTACCTTCTCTTTTATCCCATAAACCATAGACCTCGGTGTTCTTTAGATATCTTAGAATTCTCTTGACAGCAGTCATGTGTGATTCTTTGGGATTAGCAGAGAATCTTGCAACTATTTCAACTGCATGTGCTATATCTGGTCTATATTGAACAACATACATTAGTTTGCCAATCATTGATCTATACAAGGTATGATTTACCTCTTTTGATCTATCTTCTTTTGTCAACTTACATCTGGTTTCCATAGGTGTTCTAACTGGTTTAGAATCTTCCATTTTGAATATCTTCAACACTTCCTTGATGTATTTTGAATGAGTGATATATATGCCTGCATCTTGTTGAAGAATTTATAGACCAAGAAAGAATTTGATCTCCCCAAAAATATACATTTCAAAATATTTTCTCATTTCATTAGCAAAGGATTTACATAACATTTCATTACCCACAAAAGTGATATCATCAACAAATACTTCATCAATCAGAATATTACCATCAGTATCTTCTTTTTAGTATAGATTTCTATTTTCACTTGTTCTTACAAATTCAATGCTTATGAGATAGGAGTGAAGTCTTTCATACCAAGCTCTAGGTACTTGTTTCAATCCATACAAGGATTTATGTAGTCTACATACCATGTTGGAAATTGATCTATTTTTCATGATGTGATTCACTTTTTGGTTTTCATTTATGGCAACACGTCTAGGTTATAGATCGATTCCTATAAATTTAAATTTTGGTGACTCTAAAATTGACTAAGTACAGAAGCAAAGATACAAAGGTATTTTGGGTATCGAAGATTGAGATTGATGAGTTAAGGAAAGCAATATTAGAGGAAGATAGTATGGCTTATGTGTGACCTCCACCTAAGAACAATTTTGTTTTGGTAATGTTTACAACAAGTTAGAGAGATTTAAAGATAGACAGAATGTAGCAGAACAATGATACAAAGCAATTGGACATAAGCAATGATTCAAAGAGTATGACATGAACTCCTCAAAATCAGAGTTCGATTATGATTGTTGATAACCTACACTTTGATTATGTAAGAGAACCAACTATGCATTTGATATTTTCTTTATTAAATGTACTTTGTACTGAGAGATGACTATGTGATAATTGTAATTGAGATCCGACTTGGTAAAGAAGATATATATATATATATATATATGGAGATATTTTGCTAAGTGAGATGTGGAATGATAATAGATGGATGGAATGATGATATGCGAATGGAAGAGCAGAGGATGACAAAGATCATTGATGAGATATGAACAGGAACTATCTAAGCATTAGAGATTCTTGTTTTGTTCACTACTGAGAATATTTTGTAACCTAGTTATATTGTAAGAGTTGTAAGGCCAGTTTTCCCCTAATAGGGTGTTGTATACCTTTAATGAGGCTTTTATTCCTTTAACAAGGAAATATACTATGTAATATTCAGCTCCTAACAGGGCTAGGTCTCCTAACAGGGACACTATACTTTAGTGCATGCTTGTGGGTACCATCTCCACTGGGGTTTTCCCTTGGCTAGGGTTTCCTCAACAACAAATTATAGTGTTATGAGTATTGTGTTATTTTCTTATATTCTATTCATTTCTACAAGTATATGGTTAATGTTTAATTGGTTGAAAAGTTTTAATAAGTGTTGTAATACATATTCACCACCCCTCTCAATATTACCTAATCCTAACAATTGGTATCAAAGATTTTGGCCCTTGGAGAGAAATTCTAACAGCTTAAGGGAGATCAAAATGGATTTGGATAGTTTGCAAGAAAACTTTGATGCTGCACTTGAAGACCTTGACAAAGAAAAAGAAAAGAATGGAGAATTAAGATTCAACATGCGAAGAGCTGAGAAATTTATAAAGAAACTCAAAGACCAGCTTGAACTTTCCAGAAGTTAGAGATAGGATCTTGTGGTTCAGATAAAAGAAGATTAAGAAAAAGACAATTCAGATCAGATGAAGCAACTTGAAGAAGAAAATGAAACTTTGAAACTTGAGAATGAAGCTATGACTAAAGAGATTCAGTTACAAAAGGATGCTATAAAGAAGATTGAAGAAACTTTTAATAGTACAAATACTTTGATGGATCAAATGAAGAATGAGGCTGACAACTACAAGGACAAGTATCTAGAACTGGAGAAATACAATCAGATAATAAAAGGTGAGCTTGTTGAGGCAAAGAAACACATTGAGAAACTTCACACCAAAAGTGATTTGACTGATGAAAAAAGAGACAGACAAAAACCTAAAGGTGATATGACTAGTATCTGTTTCAATGAAGCTAAATGCTCAAAGAATCAGGAAGAGAAATGTGATGCAAAGATTGATGCTGAAACACCTGCTATTGAAGAATCTAGAGAGAAGATCAAAGGTAGATGCTTTGGTTGTAACAAGTTTGGACACATGAAAAGAGACTATAGAGGTAATGCCCCTTTTAAGACCTTTTCTGGTTATTGTTTTAATTGTAATGGATATGGGCACAAGAAAGCAGAATGCAGGAAACCTAATCAATCTGGATATAGACAAGACAATGGAAGAGAACCTACAGTGAAACCTACATGCTACAAATGTAATAAAATTGAACACATTGTGAAGTACTATAAGCTACAAGTAAATCAAGAAAGAAGACCTCCTATTTGTTACAAATGCAATAATCTAGGTCATATAGAAAAGTTTTGCAGGTATAATGGAGAAAACAACAGAAGAGTACCACCTCCTATGAATACACAAAAGAATGGAAATGATATTGGTAGGAGTGTTGCAGATTTAAAGAGTGATTTTGACAGTTGTTTTAAGAAAGAAAAAGATAACAGTAGTGGTTAGATATGGAAGATCAAAGAAACAAGTGAGACATTAGTTCAGGGAGAGACAATAGATGCTACTGGATCTTCGCCTGATGATAGTAAAGTAGAATCAACCTAATTGGTCGATCATGGCCTTAGGGGAGCATTGGATAAAGACATCAGAATATATCCTGCCCCGTAACTTGTGGATTGAGCTTATGTGAGCTTAGGTATGAACATGGCCAACATCATGGAGTATACAGTTAAGAGCGCAACTTAAGTTGACACATATATTTTGATCGTGAGATCTATAACCGACTGGATAGTATTGGGTAAAGTGAATTTTTATAACTTGACATTGTATAAAGCACCTTATGAGGATCTATTTCCTTACCATTTGACAAAGAGCGACCTAAGGAGATCAGAGAGTAGAGAGATTCAGTCTATCCTACATTTGACTTGCATGATCGATTAAAGTGGAAACTCAGAATTCAATGTGAAAGAGGTATTTACATCATCTATCTATGGATGCACCTATTATTTATGATATTATAGATCGACCTAGGTATAATTTCAAGAAACATCCATTCAATTCTTGTGAAGAAGACCCCAAAGGAGCATTTTCTTGGAAACCCTACAAAGTTTTACACGTAGAAGATTAGGGCTTACATTCATTGTAAGTATGATATACTGGGAATTGATGAGATATCTATTGAGATGGAGTATATGACTGATAAAGTAATTATGAGAGATGAATACAAACATATTGATCAGTTGAGTATCATGAAAATTCCATATTTATATAAATTTGACAAAGAAGAATGGTTCAAAATATTATTAAGAAGAGTACATGATGAGTTCATTTGGATAGGTGAGTAGCCTATGAATATTTGCAGTGATTTAATTCATGAGATTACTGGATTAGAAAATACAAGAATCATTCATGTTGTAGAGAAACATGTGAAGAAGCAAGTCGAAACCCTAACACACTCTAAATGGGACAGGCGAGAAATGACTGTGAATGAAATCTTTCAACAAGATGTGAGACTAATTTCTATGATACTTGGCTATAAATTCTACTACAGCAGTAGACCTAACTCGGTATTAGTAGGGGTTATCATGATGGCATGGAGAATGGTGAAATAAAATGTCAAATATAACCTATGCGAAGTGCTAGCACAAAAATTTCTAGAGAATGTAAAACTGGTAAAGAAAGACAGAATGAAGACCTTTAGATTTGGCTCACTATTGGTACATATGTTTATACACATTGAACACAAATTTCTAGGCATGCACCCTAGTGGTTGGAAAATAGGGATACCTACAGGTATTCAAATCATACTGAGCTAAATAAGATAGAACAAGACATGGGTTGATGGTGAATTATTTGGAATGATCAAAATCCTTCAAAGGCAGATAAAAAATAGATACAGGTTACATGATGACATAGTTGAGAAATACAAGGATACAATCTATTTCATGGTTGAAACTGATTGTGTATGCTTTAAGGTACTCACACCAAGGAAGAAATGATGTTATCCTATGGGATATGAGGTAATTTTAGAGGTACTGACAATGCAAGTTGAGCATGTTCTTGCATCTAAGATTGATACAATTGAAGAAAGATGGGGAACTTATGAGGACAAATCTGCTAAGCTAAGAGAGGAATAGATTAGAGGACTGAGGAAAAGGAAAGTTCACAACCTTGTGCATGAATGTGGCATGAAGGTAGGACTGAAAGAGGAAGATTTGAAAGGAGTGAAAAGGAAAATGGTAGAGCGATCTTCTAGATTGGAAAGTGCTAGTACTACAGCGCTTCCCACTCCTGAAGTAGTGATGGTAGACAATCCACCTCCTCCATCACAACAGACATCACAAGATGAAAAGATTACACCTATAGTAAGCACTAGATCCAATAGACAACATTCACCACCTAAAGTGCAGAGCAGTGTGAGAGAAGAGAAGAAAACTGGAAGTGATAAACACTTATGGAAGCCTAACTTAAATATGATTGAGAAGAGAGCTATTGAGAAGGGTAAACTAGTTTCTATAAACAAATACTATGACAGGTATGAGGAGATAGATAAACTTAAGATTGAAGATATTGTGGTTAATCATTTTCTTGTTTTCAAGAAGACTCTATTGGAAATTGAGGGTAGTGTACCTGAATATTTGTATGGGATATTGGATACTAGGAAACATATAGCACAAATTAAGGATGAAACAATCTGAAATTAGGAAATTGATAATATGCTACCTATGATATCTTTACAAGAGAGTGAAAGAATACTCAAAGAATTGAAACCTATACTGAGAACTAAGATTAGAATACTAAAAATCATGGCAAGAAGATATGATGAAATCACTGAGGAGACTCAGAAAGAATTGGAGAAAATACTAATGAACCCTACTCCCGAGGAGACTCCACTTCCTAAAACTACTTCACCTACAAAATTAGGAATGGGAGAGAGTTCGAAACTAGTTGAGGCAAGTGTTGATAAGAACGAAGTGAATACACAACCAGATTTATATTATTCTAGTGTACCTATAACACTTGACTCCTTTAATGATGAGAAGGACCCATTTGCAGGAAGTATGGACAACACAATTGATGAGGAAGAAGAACAGAAGGATGAAGAGCAGAAAGAAGAATAAGAGAAAAAGAAACAATAGAATGAAGGACAGAAAGATAAATGAAGTAAAAGATGTAACTAAAACTAAGGTAAACACATCTTCTATTTCATTGTTGGCAAGGAAAGAAAATCCAACAGATTGTGATGTTGATTGCATGGATGAAGATGAGCTAGTGAAATTGGCTTTAACTGCACTTACTAAATCCAAGGAGAGATCAGAGAAAAATGGTGACAAAAAGGCTAAGGTAATAACTAGAGCAATTGATACTGTGAACAACTTACTTCCAATACCTAATGCTTTCCAACATAGAGATGATATTGAAAACCTGAAGATAACACTTGAAGAATATGATGGTTATTATGAGAGTTTGATAAATATTGTAGAGGAGAAGGCATAAAAGAACTACTTGGAGAAGAAGCTATATGAAGTTTTCAAGTCTATCTCATGGGACTTGAGAATTTTGAAAAGTACTACTACAAATATAAATAGTTTCATTAGACATGGAAGGAAACTATTTAGTTACTGCATGAATCCTATCAGGCATGTTCAGAACATTGAAGACATCACTACCAAGGATAGGGAAACTTTAAATAGTATGATGGACAGTTGTGAAACCTCTTCACAATCTATAATAGAATTGGATAAGGAAGTAACAAGAATTTTGGAAAAGCTAGATGTATTAGATATTGAGAAAGGGAGAGTACTGACTAGATTCAATTTTCTGAAGAGTTTAATCACTCCTAAGCTATCCATAATTGAAGTACACTTATCACACTTGGAGAAGACTACAGATTCATTGACTAACTCTATGACAGGTATGAGGAGACAGATAAACTTAAGATTGAATATATTGTGGTTAATCATTTTCTTGTTTTCAAGAAGACTCTATTGGACATTGAGGGCAGTGTACCTGAATATTTGTATGGGAGATTAGAGACTAGGAAACATATAGCACAGATTGAGGATGAAACAATCAGAAATTAGGAAATTGATAACATGCTACCTATGATATCTTTACAAGAGAGGGAAAGAATACTCAAAGAATTGAAACCTTTATTGAGAACTAAGATTAGACTACTAAAAATCATGGCAAGAAGATATGGTGAAATCACTATGGAGACTCATAAAGCACTGGAGAAAATACTAATGAACCCTACTCCTGAGGAGACTCCACTTCCTAAAACTACTTTGCCTACAAACTTAGGAATAGGAGAGAGTTTAAAACTAGTTGAGGAAAGTGCTGAGAAGAGTGAAGTGAATACACAACTAGATTTATATTATTATGGTGTACCTATAACACTTGACTCCTCTAATGATGAGAAGGACCCATTTGCAGGAAGTATGGACAAAAAAATTGATGAGGAAGAAGAATAGAAGGATGAAGAGTAGAAAGAAGAAGAAGAGAAGAAGAAAGAACAGAGTGAAGAAATACAGGATGAAGGACAGAAAGATAAATGAAGTAAAAGATGTAACTAAAACTGAGGTAAAAACATCTTCTATTTTATTGTTGTCAAGGAAAGAAAATCCAACAGATTGTGATGTTGATTGCATGGATGAAGATGAGCTAGTGAAATTGGCTTTAACTGCACTTACTAAAGCCAAGGAGAGATCAGAGAAAAATGGTCACAAAAAGGATAAGGTAATAACCAGAGCAATTGATACTGTGAACAAATTGCTTCTAGTACCTATTGTTTTCTAGCACAGAGATGATATTGAAAACCTGAAGATAACACTTGAAGAATATGATGGTTATTATGAGAGTTTGATAAATATTGCAAAGGAGAAGGCAGAAAAGAACTACTTGGAGAAGAATCTATATAAAGTTTTCAAGTCTATCTCATGGGACTTGAGCATTTTGAAAACTACTACTACAAATGTAAATAGTTGCATTAGACATGGAAGGAAACTATTTAGTTACTGCATGAATCCTATCAAGCATGTTCAGAACATTGAAGACATCACTACCAAGGACAGGGCAACTTTAAACAGTATGATGGAAAGTTGTGAAACCTCTTCACAATCTATAAAAAAATTGGATAAGGAAGTAACAAGAATTTTGGCAAAACAAGATGTATTAGATATTGAGAAAGGGATAGTACTGACTAGATTCAATTTGCTGAAGAGTTTAATCACTCCTAAGCTATCCATAATTGAAGCACACTTATCAGACTTGAAGAAGACTACAGATTCATTGACTAACTCTATGCCTACAGAGTTGAAGGAAGAAGAGACTACATCATTTTTATTGAATGGACTAATTCATGTTAGTCATCTATTGTTGAAGTCATGGAGTACTGCAGTGAAGATCTAGGAAGATTCCTTTCAAGATATTCTAAAACTAGTGAGCAAGCATTAATTTTATTACTTTGTATGCACCTTTGTCATTGTTGTCAAAGGGGGGAAGAGAATAAAAATTAATGGAGAAGAGAGAAGAGAGAATAAGGATAAGGAGAAGATAATGTATAAGTCAAGAATAGAAAAAAAAATAGAGAAAGAAGGAGACAATTTTGTATTGTTGGGACACTTAGTATTTTTTTGTTAAGTGTTAACATCAATGCCAAAGGGAGAGATTGTTGGAAAGTGATCTATTTTGCATGATGTGATTCACTTTTTGGTTGTCATTTATTGCAACACATTTGGATTACAGATCGATTCCTATAAAGTTAAGTTTTGGTGACTCTGAAATTGACTAAGTACAAAAGCAGAGATATAGAGGTATTTTGGGTATACGAGATTGAGATCAATGAGTTAAGGAAATTAAGCTTAGAGGAAGATAGTATGGGGTATGTGTGACCTCCACCTAAAATTGATTTTTTTTGGTAATATTTACAGCAAGTTAGAGAGATTTGAAGACAAATAGACTGCAGCAGAACAATGATACAGAGCAGTTGGATAGAAGCGATGATTCAAAGAGTATGACGTGGACTCCTAGCAATCAGATTTGGATTATGATTGTTGATAACCTACAATTTGTGTAAGATCACCGACTATGAATTTGATATTTTCTTTATTAAATATATTTTGTATTGAGATCCGACTATGTGATAATTGTAATTGAGAGCCGACTTGGTAAAGAAGAGATACATATATGGAGATCCTTTGTTAAGTGAGATGCGGAATGATAATAGATGGATGGAATGGTGATATGTGAATGGAAGAGTAGAGGATGATAGAGATCATTAATGAGCTATGAACATGAACTATCTAAGTAATATAGATTCTTGTTTTGTTCACTACTAAGAACATTTTGTAAAAGAGTAACATTGTAAGAGCTGTAAGCTTAGTTGGCCCCTATCAGGGTGTTGTATACCTTTAACAAGGTTGTTATTACTTTAACAAGGAAATGTTATGTAATATTCAACCCCTAACAAGGCTAGGTCTCCTAACATGGACACTATACTTTAGTGCATGCTTGTGGGTACCATCCCCATCGGGGTTTTCCCTTGGCCAGGGTTTCCTCAACAACAAATTATGGTGTTATGAGTAATGTGTTATTTTATTATTTTATTTTCATTTTTGCATATATATGGTTAATGTTTAATTGGTTGAAAAGTTTTAATAAGTGTTGTAATATTGATTCACCCCCCTCTCAGTATTACCTAATCCTAACATACCATGTTCCTCTTGTTTGGATCAACAAACCCTTCTGGTTGTTCAATGTATACTTCTTCTTCTTCTAGTATTCCATTTAGGAATACAGATTTGACATCCATCTGGTATACCTTGAATCCTTTGAATGTATCATAAGAAAGTAATATTCTTACTCCTTCTAGCCTAGCAATGGGTGCAAAGGTTTCACCATATTCAATACCTTCTTCTTCTGCATACCCCTTGCATACTAATCTTGCTTTATTTCTTGTGACTTATCCATTCTCATTCAAATTGTTTCTGAATATCCATTTGGTAGTGATGACATTCTTGTCACCTATTCTAGGTACTAGTTCCCATGTACTATTCTTCTCAATCTGTTCTATTTCTTCATTCATAGCACTAACCCATTCTTCATTTTCAACTGCAAAATTAACATATTTTGGCTCAAAATAATAGAGTAAACATCTTCTGTTTAGTGACTTAATTCTTGTTCTCATTCCATCCTTCTTGTCTCTTATGATCTGATTCTATGGATGATGTCTTCTGACATACTTGGAAAGTTTCGGTTCAACTCTTTGTCCATCATTCTAATCATCATCTTGACCTTCATTCTGATCTCCATTACTCAGAACATTGCCTTGAGGATTTTCTTGATTTTTGGTAATTCCAGCCTGATGCTCAGGTGCAATGTTTAGTTGCTCGAGAGAGATACACTATTTTTCAAGTAGAGTGTCAGGTTCTTCAGTGTAAACAAACCTATTGTATTCTTCTGGTTCTTTTTTGCTTTCCTTATCATTCTTCTATGCATATTCATCTATTTTGACATTTGCACTTTCAATGATTTTGTTAGAGGATTTGTTAAGACATTTATAAGCCTTGCTTTTGGTGGAATACCCTAGAAAGATACCTTCATCAATTTTGGAGTCAAGCTTTCCATTTCTTTTATCTTTCAAAATATAACATTGACTACCAAAAATTCTAAAGTAACTTACATTGGGTGTGTAACCATACCAAATCTCATAGGGTGTCTTCTTTGTGTCCTTCTTCAATTGTACTCTTTTCAATGTGTAGACAGCTTCCCTCCAGAAAGTTTGAGTGATGATTTTCTCAATCATCAGTGTTCTTGTACAATCAACAATTAATCTATTTCTTCTTTCAGCAATCCCATTTTTCTCTGGTGTTCTTGGTGCAGAAACCTGTCTTTTAATTCCATGCTCATTACAATAGTTAGTGAATTCATCTGAAATAATTTCCCCTCCTCTATCTGATCTTAAGTATTTCAATTCTTTATCACTTTGTTTTTCTACCATAGCCTTATACTATTTAAACATATTGAATGCTTCTAATTTATCTTTTAAGAACATAACTGTCATCATTCTAGAATACTCATCTATAAAGAGAATGAAATATCTATCTCCATAGTATCTCTTTTTCCTCATGGGTCCACATAAATTAGTATGGACTAATTCTAGAATTGCATTAGATGTATGGGCTTTACTCTTGAAACTAGACTTTGTCATTTTACCCTTTTGAAAATTCTTGGACATGATATGTTCAAGCTTTGACATGCTTGATAAGCCTCTTACATTCCTTTTATTGCTTATCTTAATCATGTTGTCAAAATTCACATGACATAATCTCTTATGCCACAACCATATGTATTTGTTTCTAGCCATCAAACAAGTGGTGTTAATGTCATTAAGATAGAAAAGGTTACCTTTTGTCTGCTCACCAGTTCCGCTCAACCTTCCTGATTCATTAAAGATATTTGCCTTTTTATTCTCAAATGCTACTCAGTGGCCTGTTTTATTCAGCTGTGAAAAACTCAACAGATTTTAATTCAGTCATTTTACCTAGTATGCATTTTCACATTTGATCAGGTTATTCAACATTATGGTTCCTTTACCTTCAATTGGACAAGCTATGTCATTACCCATTCTTACTGATCCACCATTGTAGTATTCAAAATTTTCAAACTTTTGTTTATCACCAGTCATGTGGTGAGTGTAGCTACTATCTATAATCTAGACATCATTCTAACTAACCTTATATATAAGTGAAGTCTCTACATACCTTTATTCTTCTTCATTTGAATCATCCTTCATGGCTACAATACCATCTTAATGTCTTCATCAGATTTGGTGTCAGTATCATCAGCTCTATTCTCATCCAGGTCACAAGCTTTCCTTCCTTTGTCCTTGTAGTCTTGGGTATCTCATCTGTCAGATTGTCAGTTACTTCAGTAATCTGTGTTACCACCTTGGTCAAACTTCTTTTCATATGTTCTATCATTACTTCTTTCATCTTTTCTTTTGTTAGGACATCTTGAAGCAAGTGTCTAACCTCTTTACAATTAAAACATACAAGTGGTAATTTATCTTTGTATCTCCCTTTGCCTCTCTGCAATCTTCTTTCCATTAGTGCTTCAATCTCATCAAGTCCTTGATCCTCATTATCACTTTCACTATCATTTCTAATAGTGTGTCTATGACTTGACTTACTTATTTTCAAAGAAGATTTGAATGCAGACACAATAGATGGTAAGAGACTATTATCAAATTTATTCATCTCAAATGAAATCAGTCTTCCAACCAAACTATCTAGAGTAACTTTATTATTTGCAACTGCTCTCATTTCTTATATAGCAGATACTCTAATATCATATATAGGTAGTAAGGTTCTTAGGATTTTACTTACCACTATCTCTTCTTCAAGTACACCTCCAACTCCTCAGATAGCATTGACTACCTCTTTGATTCTGCAGCTATACTGAGTGATATTTTCTCCTTTCATCCTTAGCTCATCAAACCTCCCTCTTAGGCTTTCTACCTTGGCTCTTATTACATTAGCATCTCCTCCATGTACTAGCTTCAATTTATCCCATATTTTCTTTGCAGAGGTGCAGGTTTTGACATCTTCAAACTCCATATCAGAGAGTGAGGAAGCAATTTCTATCATCATGCAATTATGTTCATGTTTTTCTCTCAATTTCTCAAGGGTGTGAGGTCATGTAGGCAACACATATTCATTATCTACATATTGAACAACATCATTTCCAATACTTGATAGGTGGAGTCTTATTCTTCTTTTCCATGATGCAAATTTGTCTTTATTCAATTTGGGCAAATCTCATTTGTTCATCTTGTGATCTTTTTCTTGAGCTGTTAAACTCCCTTTCTAAGAACACAAGCTCTAATACCAATTGTTAGAATAACTGAGAGGGGAGGGGGGGTGAATCAGTGGCCTCAAAAATATTCCAATAAATCAACCCAAAAACTTAGTACCACAATATTAAGCCTCTAGTTATTTTTAGTCCACAAGATGAATGCCTTCAAATAATCTTAACAAATAACTACTACTCAGAGTTCACTATTAAACCTTATTCTTACTGTTTACTGATTAGCAGCATTTCATTTACCAAAATATAGTAAATTTATTAGTTTATACCGATCAATCATGATTAGTTATGTGTAATGCAAAACACTTAAGAAATGACTCATAAACGTATTGACACATGGATTTTTAATGTGGAAACCCTGTTAAGAGAAAAACCACTTGGGATCGGTAACCCAAAATTTTCACTATTCTGAAGTGAGCTAGGTGAAGAGCCAACCCTATTAAAGGTTACAAACACACTGTTAGGTGTGACCTTGTTAGAGGATTTAAATAGAATAGTTTGTCACTTGATATCGGGCATCTCTATGCTACCTTCTATGACCAAACACTAATTTTTCAAATGGTATCTGACATCTCATGCTATCTTCATGATCAAACATTTTTTATACTCCTTGGGATGTATCTCAATATAGAAAGGATCTTTAAATCTTGCTTGGTTAAGAGACTTTCTGAATCAATGGTTAAATTAAAACAGTAAATGATATGTTCACATATACAAGTATAGAATTGCAAATTTTGAGATCTATTGTAAGCTCATTATACCTTTCTAATCAATGTATCTTTTCAATAACTTTTCTCCACTTCTTTCTTCTTAGTGATGTTATGCTTCTTTGTTGCTCGGTGTCCATATAATTCTTTAGCTCTTTCCTCAACTTGATTGATCAGGACTGTATGAAGTTGTTCTTCATCAGTTTCTCTTTAACATCATTTTTCTCTATTCACTCCCCTATTTCATAATGAATTAGATTGTCTCTTTATAGACATGATATCACCATTTCTAGGTTCTTGACTTTCTTGTTCTTGGCATGATCCGCAATCTTAGCCAATCTTTCTTTAAATCTATACTCTTGTTTTATCTCGTAGATTTCTCTTTGACAACTAGATAAAACAACTTTAAATCTTTTACTTATCTTTGGCTTTATCTTGTCGATGAAAACAAAATTAACAACTAGTTAAGTCTATATTTAGCTCTTGCCAGCTAAGTGTTTTTTCATTTATGAACTTCAGCTCTTTTCACTGTTTAACTCTTTGATAGCTTCATTCAACACTTCATTTCTCTATTGGGCATCACTGTGAAGTTCTTCTCATCGATAATGCTTTTGATTCTTCTCATCGGTAATTATTGTCAGTTTTCTTGCTTGGGCATCACTATGACTTACTCTTGGGTTTCTCTATCCATCTGGTTCCACTAACCATCAGTGTTTGTAGTCACTTAGTGAAAGCTGATCTTTTATGCATTACTGAAAGCATAATGTTTATCTCTCTGATTCTCTGAAGTCTATGACACTTTGAATATATCCGATTAGATTATATCAAGTTGACATCAATGACAATACAATCCAATAAGTGATTTAATGTCTTGCATTATCTTTCTGCATTTTGGTGATCAGCTTAACATCTTCAAACATTCAATCAGTTATGGTTCATAGATAATCTAATTTTTAGAACTTGAGTTTGAAAAACTAAATTTTTAAATCCCTATCACTTCCCAAAAGTAACATTTGTTGTGTTATGTATCTTGAGTAGCAAAATTATTTCGACACCATTCAACAATTTTCTTTGCATTCTCTATCATGTTACCTAGATATATTTAACAACTTAGTACACATATAAAACTTGTTTATTTCTAGAAAATGAAAATTAAAGTTCACGCATGTGCATATAGTATACTACAAACAAGTTGAATATCAAATGTATACATACCTTGAAGTTCATGTTGTTGGAGTGCGTGCTTCAGACATGCTCCCGCTCCATTATGCTCTCCTTTTCCATGTCCACTTTCAAATACGTTCCAAAGAAACTTAACATTATGTCTAGCATGCTGCATGACTAACCAATTAAAGGCTTTTGTAGAATTAAATTGACCTGCACAATTTAATGTTACATACATACATATACACACACATGAACATTTAACTTAAATAAATATATATCTAAATAATCATGTAAAAAATTTTAAAAACTTATATATAATTTAAATATCTAATAGAATTTAAATACTAAACGGAAAATATTTCAAGTACTTACCCGCACACCCATCACACCAGATCTAGTGTTGTGAAGCATTAATCCCGTGATTCGCAAGATTGTGAAAAAACATGCCAAAACAATGAGCCACGTAGCTCCTATCATGAACCTTATCATCCCTGATATAGAAATGAACCTCCTTGGTGATAATGAATTCATTTTTATCTTTACTTTCTATCTCATCCAAATTGAATTGTGCATGTCTATAGGTCACATACACAAATATTACAACTTGATAAAAATGATATTATTGACTTTGGAGCTCTATTTGAGGGGAAAATGTATAGTTCTCCACAAAATATACAACTGAAAGAATACAACAAGATGGGAAACAATTTTTGGAAATATGAAACTGTTTAGCTTGTCACCGTGCACAATGACAATGTTGGATATGTGGATAAATCATAGATCGAAATCTATCCACAAACTCAAGGTATGGTATTTCACTCTCATTCAATGCAATTTTTTAATATTGTTGTCCTATCTTCATTTGGTATCTCTCATATTCAAATCTCTTCCACTGGACTGTTGTTGTAACATCAATATTATCAAATTGTAAAGGCAATTTTTGTAAATTTCCACGATCATTGCATTCATTTTTTATACAATGGATATTGAATTCATCTGAGTCTTCTGATGTATCACATAAGATGGAGTTCACAAATTATTTTGTACTTCCAGGAACCATATCTAGATTAAGTACTACCATAACCTTTTTATATGATTTCAAGTACAAGTGAAACTCAACATGATTTTGACAACATGTTTCATGAACCTTATTTATGTGTATGAAGTAAGGGCGCAACATCTCAAATATTCTCTAACCTATTTTCACATATGAAAAATTCATGTTTGAATGTTTCAAATAGTTCACTTTGTGTAGTATGGACAAAATGTTTTGGATGTGAAATATTCATACTGGTCTCTTCATCTTTCATCTGTATAGTGTCTCATCTATTGGAAGAAACACAAGAGTGATTGGTCCAAAACTCAATGACCCGTCATCTTACATCTTCAAAAATTTTGTCTTTTTGATGAACTACAAATCTATACCCAATTCTTTTCAATATCCATATCCAACACATTTCTCTTCCTAATATATCTTTGAACAGTTCTTCGAGATACCTTGAGTAAATTAGAAACAGCTCGAACTTGATTTCTATGTGTCAATCTCTTATTGGAAATCATAGTCATCAACGCTCTTCTAGCAGCATTTGAATCAAATCCTCCATGATCTATGTTGTTAACAACATTCAATGCATCTTGTATATTTTAAAGTATTGTTTATTTTACTTTACCTCCTACAATTTTCCTATTATCAACACCCAACAACTCCAAAACCGGAGTCATTTCTCTTTTCCTGAAAAACTTTGCAAACAATTGTGCTTTTCTCACCAAAGTTTTATCCTCAAAATATTCCCTCCACATATTTTTGACATGCAATTTAATAGTTCTTTCAGGTATCAGGTGTGTCGGTGCAATTTGACTGACAAGTGATTCCTCATTCATCTCCATCAAATTTTGCATTGTAGGATTAATATGTATACCTCAACTACTCCAATACCGTCCCCTAGTTAGTTGCACCTTCTTCAACATTGATAGGTTCTTCTTCAACATTTACCGGTTTCTCTTCGATAAGTTTCGTATGACCTTTCATTTGGTCATCCCTTTTACGATCATATTTCCTTGTTCTAGTTCTTTTATTTCCCATTCCTCAAATAGAAGCAAGAATTTTTTCTTTAATCCTTCTTGACTAAAAAAATTTCCTTCACACTCCTCCGGTCACAAAATGTCTTTTAAGCTTCCCCGAAAAAATGCCTCCTAGCTTCAAAAACCCTTATATTCTAAAATATGTATTGAAATTCGTAATTATTTTTTTTTTTTTTAATAAAATGCCTTTTATATATGCCATTCTCATTGAAAGGGTGGGTAACCCATGTGATCGCTCATGGGGGGCGACCACTAATGGTACTCATTTGAGTCTACCTAGGTGGCATGCCATGTTGGCAGCCAAACCTCCAAAAATACAACAGATCCAAAAGTTTTCACTTGTACTATTCCTTTCTCTGCTCAAACTAGAAAATGTCAAAAAACTAAAAGTACTCTTTTACAAATCTCGGAACTACGATTCTTGAAATATTTTTTATATTGTTTTGACTACAAAACGTTGAACAAATTCCTTAAAAACTACATGTAGGTGTATAAAGCTTTGAGAAGTTGTTGATTCAGAAAATATAAAAAAAAATGCTAAATCAATTCAGAACTTTTTTAAAATCATAGAAAACACTAGAGAAGAGATTCCTCTTCAATAATATGTAATTTATTTGGTTTTTGTATAGTTTTGATAGGGGAAAAATGGCGGGAGACAAAAACTATTGATTTCAAGTAAGTTCGACTTTAAATACTTATAACAGGCAAAATATATGTATCAAACCACATATTTATTTTTTTACTGCACTAGCTATACATGTCATCTAAAACATATTCAAAAAATGGAGGAAAAAACAATATTTTACTTATAATGATTTGGCGGGAAGTAAACTCCCTAATTCATAGTATTTTTTAGGAAATGAAGAATAGACCTAAAAAATTCAAAAAACATATTGATTTTTGTTCAATTTAAAAAAAAAAAATTTATCATCTTCAAATTCTTAACAAAAAAGTGACTTTTATGCCCTTGAAGTTTTACAGTTTTGGTGTTGTTAACCTTTTCCTTTGTAAAAGGGTGACAGTTTATTGTGATTTTACCCAACTAACTATAAAAAATTAAAAAACAAATATTTTCTAACATTTTCTATGGTTTTTTAATGTTTTCTAACATTTCTACGTTATGGTTTTCTAATGTTTTCTAAATATTTTCTAACATTTCTATTATGGTTTTATAACCTTTTCTAACATTTCTACTACGTTTTCTAATGATTTCTAACATTTTCTAACATTTCTACTATGGTTTTCTAATATTTTCTAAATGTTTTCTAATATTTTCTAACATTTCTACAATAGTTTTCTACTAACTAAAAATTATTTAAAATGAAAAACTAACAAAAATTTAAAAAAAACATATAATTTACAATAAAAAGGGGAAAAATGTGTGTACCTGATACTAATGACAATCAGAAGAGGTAAAAAAAGCTCAAGATGTGTTAAGTTCGCACTGGACGTCACTATTTCACTCTAAGCCCTGGGTCCACAAGATCTCTGATAGTAAAATGTGAAAGTGAAATGGACTATTGGAAATGTATAAAAAATCCAGCCAAAGGAGTGTTCACGCGAAGGGGGTCTTCGTGTGAACACCCGAACATGGGGTAGCTCGCGTGAAGGGGTCTTTGCGCGAAGAGGTTTCTTCGCGCGAACACCCATACTTCATTCAATTCATGCGAAGGCTTGTACCCCCTTCATGAAAACACGTGGCTTCGGACGAAGGGGTTAAATTTGAAAAATATTTGCAAAACTAAATTTCCTTTGTCCCAAAAATTGGGACACCTTATTGTGAGATCACGCCGGTTTGAAAGAAAAAATCTTGTCACATCAGTTTCTTATCAAGACTAAGGAGAAAAGTTGAATGCAAGCGCTTAATGGAAAATACGAATACCAAAATTCCCAAAATGGGAGTAAATTCCATGCATGAGTTCAATATACTGGCCATTAGAATGATTGAAAGTACCATAGTTTCCTCATAAGGGCAAAAAAATTAATAGATATAGAGATATCTAAAATGAAATACTTGTAGAGAAAATGAAATGAGAATACTCCCTTCAAACATATGTTTATTTTCTATGAATGATCTCCTCCCCATCAAAATGAATCAATAGTCGGAAAAAATAAGCCACTATTAGCTCATTATAATGAGGAGAAGAACCAAATACAAATAGACTTACATATATTTGTTAGTACCCCACAGCTAAGATAGAAGAACTTCAAATAGAATCAAGCCTATAGAAGATGTCATGTATCCCCTTGTCCAATACCATGAATCGGTTCAATCAAACAAATTAATCCCCATCCATCATATTGAAAAAGGGGAATGAGACTATGTGAAGTGAAAAGAACCAAATTTAAAAAATTATAAGGTTACTTTGATTATGTAAATTGATGAATCATCACCATATTCATTATCATGAATGCAGACACCAAATAGGATCAAATTCATCAAAATTAGTATGAAGAATGCAACCAAAATATGCCCACAAATGCTTCTTGGAAAGCAATAACATATTAAAATGTGAAGCAGAGTAACCAATTCTAACAAGGGCAGAGCATCAGAACTTGCTAAGAAATTGATATCACATTCAAAGCAACGATAGAAAGCATAAAAACTTGAGATGAGAAAGTTGGAAGAGGTGAGGGAAAAAAAGAAAATATTTGAAACCTCATCCCCTCTAGAGTGACTCAAATTAGCCCAATAAGACAAATCCCAATCACCCTAATATGTGTGAGGGAATTTATCCCCACATATTAAACCAAATTTAATAAGACATGTTCCTCTACTTCCTGCAGGGGCAGATCATCAACAATTTCTTTGTTAGCCAAGAAAACATTAGCCATATTAGCTTCCCTATAACATTGATTAAACTCATAGTTATGAAAAAGTGCAAAATTTCAACCACTGTATCAAGCCTGTATTGTAATTTCCAACAAGTCAATCTCATGTTTGTAACAATATTATAAACAACCATAGACTCTCCTTCAATTATCATATTAGTGATATTCATATAAATTGCATAAGAAAGGCCTAAAATAAGAGCTTCCATTTCAGCCACATTGTTTGTATCACAAGCTAGTTTTTTACAAACATCTTTAATAACTTCTTCATCAACATTTCTGATGATTTCCCTAGCCCTGAAGATGCCACGGTTACCCCTCGCAGCTCCATCAAAATTGATCTTATGAAAACCCATAGGGGGATTGGACCATATGGCCTGAGTTATAGAGATCAAAGATTGTTTATTGGGCTAACAACCATGAGCAAGGAGAGATTGAAGTAAAGGCCAATTAGCATGAATGAAAAAGTCCCATTTAAAAAATGTTGTAGACGAGTTAATGTTTTTAATGTAATATGAAAACATTAATTTTGATATGGATTTTTCAATCTTAAAAATAACGTCAGACCAAGAAGAATGTGTTTTCCTAAGTATCCTTTCATTACGCTCAAGCCATATATTGAAAATTAGAATTGAAAGGCTAATCTACCAAAGAGGATAAAAAATGGAAGACTTATATAAAAGGGGCCAACCCCTAAAATGATCACATAGATTGGGACCCACAACAAAATTCTAACCCAATCTACCTAATAGAAAGTACCAATAGTCCAAAGCAAAAGGACAATGTAAGAACATATGATTTTCTGACTCCATAAAGTAACCACAAAGAGTACATGGGAAGACAAACTATAATCCCTAATCTATCCAATCATTCACATGCTAAAGCTCTATCATGAATATCCAACCAAGCAAAAGCACCAGCCTTAGGAAAATAAGCATCCCCTATAACAATCTAAAAGGCCAAGATTTAGAGGTATGAGTGAGGAAATTAGATTCATAACCAGACTTGACAGAATATTGTCCTAAAGGGGAACCAAGCCAAATAAGTTCATCTTCCTGAGAAGATAAAATAATAACACAAGAACTCAATTCCTTGTGTAGTTCTGTGACCAGACCGGTAACATCATTAAATGAAGACAAATCCTTCCAACATACATAACCATTATTAATATAGAAATAATGACACACTTCATTTCCCCATGCATTTTTTAGTTGAACATATAAAGGGGACCAATCCCAAATATGACACAAGGGTTTATGTCTATTCCAAGGGTCTTCCCAAAAATGAGCCTTGGCTCCATTGTGAACAAGGCATGATAAAGAAGGAAGAATTAGGTCCCTACAAGAACACAAAAAGTTCCACATAGTAGACCCATGAGGAAGAGAAGTAGTAAAAATTATCTCTCGAGCATTGGATTCTAAATATTTATCCCTCATGAGTTTCTCCCATTTTGAGTCAGGGTTACGATATAACTTCCACAAAAGTTTAGCACCCAAAGATTTATTCTGAAGAGTAAGATCCCTAATACAAACACCTTGGGAAAATTTAGGTGTTCAACCTTGTGCCAAGCAAAAAAATGAATCTTTTTCTTTTGTGACACATTTTCTACCCAAATAAAATCTCTTAGAATGGCCTAAAGTTCCCAGATGGAACTCTTAGGCATGTTTAAAACAAACATAAAATATATAGGAATTTAGCATTTAGGAACAATTTAATCATAATTAGATTCCCTAATAATGTTAACCACTTATGTTTTGAAGAAAAAATATTTGGATAGATGGATGAGATAATTTTATCCCAAAATTATTTCTTTTCGAAACAAGAATAGAAGGGAATCCCTAAGTAGCGACAATGAAACTCACCCAATGAGAATCCCCAAAAGTGATGTAAGCTACATTGGACCAAAGGGGGGACATTTAGAAATAAAATTTTGGATTTAGCTAGATTAACCTTTTTTTCGAAAGCCATAGAATAATTATCAATAACCTCCTTTATGGTACGGGGCTCGGTCATGGTAGATTGACCAAAGAGGAGTGTGTCATCATCAAATAAATTATGAGCATAGGATTCATCCCTAGCCTCAAGTATAATGCCCTTCCAAGTACCAATATTATTAGCATGATAGATCACCCTACTAAGCCCTTCAACCATTTGTATGAAGATAAAAGGAGATAAGGGAGGTCCCTGTTGAATACCCCTAGAAGAAGAAAAGAAACCCCTCAGGGAACCGTTAATAATCACAGAATATGTGGGTGACAAAATGGATGAATATATCCATTTAACCCAATTACCATGAACACCAAATCTATTAAGAATACATATCAGGAAGTGCCAATCGACTCGGTCATTTAAGCCTTCATCATATCTAACTTTAGGAACATTGCAAGTTTATTTTGTAAAGATACTGAATGCAAGATTTCATGAGCAAGTATAGCACCCTTTGGGGTTTCTCTACTGGGAAAAGCCCCACCATTTTCCTTGGATATAATTTTAGGGATAATCCTTTCCAAATGGACCAAGATTGCTTTTGTAAATATCTTATAATGTGAGCTACATACAAAAATAGGTAAAAAATCTGCAAATGTTCTAGGATTTTCCTTTTTATGAATCAAGGTATTTTAGGTGTTGTTCATTTATTTCAGCATATTTTTGTTGATGCTTGCTTCTTTTAAAGCTAGAAAGATGTCTTTTCCTATGAAATCCCAAAATTTGTGAAAAAAAAATTGTAAACCCATCAAGCCCAGGAGCTTTATCCGGGCCCATGCTAAAAACAACCTCTTTAATTTCATGTAACGTCAAAGAAGCCATGCGCATTAAGTTATCATCATGGGAGACACATGGTGAAATTGAATCCAAGATAGAATCTACACATCGATTTTTCTGTCTAGATATGAGGTTACTAAAGAAGGAGACACCTTCAGCCCCAATATCATTTTCTTCCTCAAGCATGCCCGCAGAGGATTCAATGTAGATAATATTATTTCTTAAATGTTTCAGTTTAGTAGAGGCATGAAAAAATCAAGTATTTCTATCCCCATCAACAAGCCAGGTTTCACAGGACTTATGTTTCCAATATACTTCTTTTCTTAAGAGAACTTCTTCTAATGCACTTTTGAGTTCTGTCTTGGGCAGAAGTTTGAGAATCCATGCCATTGGAAATAATTTAATCATTTAAGGTATTCAGATTAGACTCTAACCAATTTTTCTCAAGAAAAATGTTTTTAAACTAGCTAACATTCCAGTCTTTAATGTTAACCTTTGGAAGTTGCAATCATTTGACCAATCTGTAAAGATGAGTTCCCTTCATAAAAGGAGAATTATCCCACCACGATCTAAGGAGGGGGAGAAAAAGGATCCCTAAACCACATCGGTTCAAATCTAAATGTGCCTTTTTGGTGGGAGAAATATTGTGTAATATCTAATAAAATTGGGAAGTAGTTAGATCCCATGAATGGAAATATAGAAGAGTAGTAATCCTTGTCAATGTTTAGCCAATGATCAAAGAGGATAAAACATTCAAGATGTTCTTCTATATGACATAAATATGCTCTCTAGTTTTTCCATGTGAACCTTCCCATTTTACGGGAAACATCAAGTAAATTATAATCATAAATAAATTGATTGAAATACATCATAACTTTAGGTGAGGGAAAAATCCCTCCAATTTTATCATTATTGTTTAGAACCACATTGAAATAACCACCCAAAATGAGTAACTCCTCATGTAATACCTTGACCTATTCCCCAAGGAGATTCCATAACTTTTTATTCTCAATAATAGATGTAGGACTATAAATATTAAACAACCAAACTGACAATCTAGAACAAAAACTTTCAACTAACGAAAGCATCCAATATTTATCCTTAGAGATAGGTTCCATAGACACCTTATTAGGATCCTAAAGAACAAACAGGCCTCTTGAAGATCCATTCGAAGAGGAAGACCAAAATTTCCCCATACTCCATGAAGAAAAAATAGAGGAGGCAACATAATTAAATATTTTAGTTTCCTGAATGAGTGCAATATCAAATTTCAAATACAATAGTTGGCTCTTAATGAGCCATTTCTTATTAGAGGCATTCAATACCCTAACTTTCCATGAAATTATCCTCATTGATCTAGAGGGGAATATTTACTTCCCCTCATTTCCTGAGTCTTTTTGATGTTATAGTTAACACCCCCAGCATACTCAGGTTGAATGTTCCTCTTGGCCTTAACTGCCTTGGTGGTTGGAGGGATAATAGATGGCTTCTTCTTGCCCTTTTTACCATGACTCAAAGTATAAAGTAATTTAGTTTTAATTCTAGCATCAATCTTATTCTCAATCTTAGATTCATCAGAAGGCCTACCTCTCTATTTAGTAGAAGACTTAGGAGAGGTCTTAGAAGAATAAGATTGAAAAATATAGAAAAGGGATCTAGATTTCTCCACTATAAAGCCAAAAGGAGATGGAGAAAATGTAATAGGTACCTCATGCAAAGGAGAATCTAAATCTAGGGAAGGAAGACCATATGGATATTGAGATTGGAATCTCTCCTTTACATTTCAACACAGAGAGGGAAGCATCAAAACTCTGAATAACTATATCAGTAATGTTATCATTCAGAACCATATTTTCTTTAGAAATAATATCTTGTATCTGAGAAACCAGTTCATCTGATGGTTTAATAAGAAAAGGATTTTCTAATTTAAAGGCACATCAATCACCTTAAAAGGTTTATAAAAAATGTTCAGAAAGTTGAATATATAATGAAAGTAACCCAAAAGGTTTTAAAGGAGGAGAGAGGATCTGAATCATAGGAGAGCCAAGATCCATAGCGGTATCAGTTGGAATGGAAGGTCTATCAATAGGAATAGACTCCTAAGCACTTGAAGTAGTCAACCTGGAAGGTTGTAAACAAGGATGTTTTTTCTTTGTAAATCCAATCTAGGACATTGGATTCCATGTGTTCATTAGATAAGGATCCCCAATGTTCAAAAGTAGTCTTCTTGCATTTCATCATATATTTGGCTCCTGAGGGAGTCATTTGTGATGCTTTTCCATAAGATTTTGTAGATAGGCATAGTTTTCCAATGCACATAGCACTTTCAAACTTATGTTACCACAGAATTTGATCTGTGAATGTTGTTGTCTTCTTAGTCTTTGAGCTATTTTCTTCAATGAATTTATCTTTTCCTTTGGATTGGTCTGGTAGGATTTCAGATGTCTCTTCAGCACTCTTAGAGGAATATTGTTGAATTATAGGCAGGATAGGGTTCTCCTTTTTAGTAGGTCAAGAAAATTCATTTAGAGGATAATAATTGGAATGTCTACCTTCCAATCTCTTGTAATATTGAAATGGCTCAGGATCTCCTGGAATAGTGATTTCTCTGCCATGATGTGGGAACTTCAAACATTAATGGTATGTATAAGGTACACCTTTAATAGTGTGAATCCATGGTATTCCCAATAAGATGTTGTATGGAAAATCAAGGACAAGCACATGCCAAAATGTTTCAATAAGGGTTGTGACCACTTGCAGAGGGAGCATTATCAAGCTTTTAGTCTTCATTTCTCTATCATCATAAGCTTTTATTGTGATTATTTTATTTGCATCAAGAAGGTTTTCAGAAAGACCAATGTTTCAGATCATTTTTAAGGTGCACAAATTGAGATCAGATCCACCATCTATAAGGATCCATTTTATTTTAGTGGAGTGGATTTTGGATTCAATATGGATCTATTTATTATGATGGAGGTCTGGGCCATGGAAATATTTGTCAGTAAAGACCAAATGTTCTTGTGCAGCTAGATTTTTTATCATAGCTTGGAATTGGGACGCATTAATGTTTTTACGGACACGAGACTCATTAAGGGAATTTTCAAGAACTTCTTTGTGGATGGGGGATGTAAGAAGAAGCTTGAGGATAGATATTTGTGCAGGCATCTTTGCTACCTGGGCCAATAAATCACAGTGTGAAGCAAGTAAAGTAGCTATGGATGGTGCTAGTGGTGGATTTGTAGAAGTTGATGGATTATTAGCAACCTGGATAGTTACTCTTGGTCTTCAGGTAGTAGCATTGCAACTAGCACCTTTGAGTGTAAGGGTGTTCGCATGATTTTCATATTTATCAATACATCCACATAGAGAATCAAAACCAAAGATATCATTTTCTTGTAAACTTCCACGTGTCAGATCGTTTCCTATGATGGTATTTGTCGAATAGTCACAAGGAATAACATTGGATGCATTGTTGTGATTGTGGTTAGGAAACGACTAGTTGTAGACTTTCAATTTTTCATTTGATGATGATGGGTTTTGTCCTTCAACCCCAATTTTCCATCATTTATGAGGTCTTGAAAAAAGTGTCACAATTTCATGCACTTCTTGGTATCATGCCCCTTAATTCAATGATAATCATAGTATTTGTTTTATTTATACCAAGCAGGCTTTGGTTAATTCTCGTCAAACCACAGAGTGTTAGGATATAACATTATGCCTTGATCTACTAATCCCTAAAAGACCATGTCTAGTGGTTCTACAAGAGAAGTAAATTGTCAACATTGTCTAGTAGTATTGTTATTATTATTTTTTCCATTGTTTTTTATTGTTGTGAGGAAATAAATAGGACTGATTGTGAGATTTTTGTTGTGATAAATTGTTTTGATTATAAATGATGTTATGATTGTTGTGATTATTCTAATTGTTTTGATTTGACACCTAGACATTTTGGACATGTTTGGCATCTGTCACTCCATAGTTGAAAACTCCTTTGTTCTTACTCCAAAACTTTGGTTTGTCATTGTTAGAGGAAGGGGTATAATGTTTAATGGAACCTTTTTGCAAAATTCCATCTTCAATATTTTTCCGTTTTTTAACAAGAGCCTCAAAAGTGTCAAGAGAAGCCATTTTCACTTGGAATGACATTTCTGATAACATATTTTTAGTAAAGACGTCAATTAAATGATTTGTAAGTATCTTCCAAGGCATACAATTCGCAAGGTGTCTCCATCATTGTAAAAAGCTGGCAAAGGCTTCTCCATTCCTTTGCTTGGTAATACATAGGTCACTCAATGACGCTTGATGTTCAATGTTGTAAGAATATTGTCTAACAAATTTCTCTGCGAGATCAAAGAATGTATATATAGAGCCATGACGGAGGGCCATGAACCACTCCAGAGTAGGACTACAAAGACTCCTCTTATAGAGTCATTTCAGGTCTTTCTCATTGCAGACGACCTCTTGGAATGTGATGTAGAATTCCTTGAGATGTTGTAGCGGTGGTGCAGGGAACCTCCCTATATCTTGTTTTGGTGTTTTTTTGGATATTTTTAGCTGTGTGTTAGAATAATATCCAAGGGGTTGGAAACAATCTTAGTTTACTTCATGTTTGTAGGGCCTTAGTGCCCATTGAGTGTTTTAGGACACTTTGGTTTCAATTTGTGAAATGTTTCTATTTTGGGGTAATATGAGTTAGAGGTATGTTTTAAGACCCTACTCATCCTATTTGGGGTCTTAGAGGTCAACATCCATCATTGAGTTGACTACCAAGGTCAAATTTCTCAAAATGACAAAATGTTGCTAGCAACTTTCAAAGTTGCTCGAGCAATTTTTGCAAGATTTGAAAAAAAATAGTTAAAACTGATGTAACTACCCCATGCTTAGTATATGAGCATGGTTTTGATTCTTCTAATAGGTTAATGAGATTTTGGAGTGAAACACTTAATTCTGATACCTTTGTACGGATGTCTGTATCCTTTTTTGTGTAATTTGCACTATGTCTTTGTTTCTGTATGGCTATGTACGGATTGGCAGAGGTGATCGGGATACATGATAGTGTAGTGTTGTCTTTCAGCTTTCTTATGCATTAATTATTATTTTTTGAAGTTCAGTAGAAGTTAAGTTACACATTTTTTTAGGTCACTGGTCTGACAGAGACAGAAACAGTGCTACCTAGTTAGAAATGGCTCTAACCTAAAATTCCTTAGATGGATTTGTCTCAAACCATGGGGTTATTAGGATTAGGGTCTATAGATAGGTTTTTATTTTTCTTTTTGGTTGTTTCATTTGACTTCATAGGCCAAAAGTGAAGCCCCATGGCTGACTAGTGAAACTAGGTGAGCCAGGACAGGGAGAAGAAAGACATTGTACGAGCACCCAAGACCTTTTGGGAAAGACTTTGTGGCATTTATAGAAGAAATAGACAGTCTCCTAAAAGGATTCAATGGTGGTTGGAGGTGACTCAGAGATTGGAGACAAGATTAGCAATTGTTCATGTACACTGGTCCAGAGGCCTAATTAATAGGCTATAATCTAGGGCCTGCAAGAAAGTAGGGTTTTGGGTGCCATCAGAGGT
Organism: Thuja plicata; assembly: GCA_018584345.1. NCBI lineage: Eukaryota > Viridiplantae > Streptophyta > Pinopsida > Cupressales > Cupressaceae > Thuja > Thuja plicata. The sequence continues at coordinate 299,198 of MU224326.1, read as the reverse complement.
TAGGGTTTTGGATTCTGATAGGGTTGAATGATGTCTTGAATATTTCCAAGTTTTTTTATGGATTCCTTTTGGTATTTTGGAAGCATTAGGCCAAAATCGCTGAAAATAGACCTACTAGGAATTAGACAATTAGGCCTCCTAGTGAATTAGTTACCAATTAGATTGGTAAAAAGTATTGGAGTATTGGGATGAGTACACAATGACCTAGGATGGGTCAAGAAGGATGTTTAGAGTCTTTGAGAATGTATGGGAATATTCTAGGTAGAGAGCTGACATACTAGGTGGAGGATTAATGGAAGAAACTAGGCTTTTTGGGAACTAGTTGGACTAGTTAAGCTTGGTAACTTTGGAGTCTTCTTGAAACCAACTATACCTTGGAGGATAAGTTGGTAGAGGGGGTCTTGGAGATCTTATTTCAAAGAAGATCCAACAAGAAAAACCATGGGATGGTTGGATTAGATACAAAACAAACACCTTAAAGTGAAGAAGAGCACTGGTTGTCAACCCTCTGCATCAGAGTGGTATCAGAGTTGGAATATCTTGAAGATTATGTATGTCTGAAGGGGAGGAGAGTCAAGAGGTTTATAGCATGCCTCCTAAGGAAATGAGTAGGGATGCCATAGTGTAACTGGTTCAAGGCCTCTTGGAGAAGGCTAATGTGTCTGAGACAAAGAGAAAGAAGAAGATCACAGAATGGGGAGATGAAAGTGATGGAGATGAAAGTCAGACAGAAGAGTCATCAAACAAAGGGAAAGAACCTAAGATAGACAAAGAACAAAAGGTATTCTTAGATGCCTTCAAGTCCTTGAACAACGATAGCATGGAACACATACCATATTACTATGGTAGTCTGAATGGATAAGAGTTGTTAGATTGGCTTGAAGCCATTGACAACCAATTTGACTACAAAGAAATCTCAAAGGAGAAGAGGGTTAGCTATGCTAAGGCTAGACTCAAGGGATCAACATTGGTGTGGTGGAATATGATGCAAGATGAAAGAGTGAATAGTGGAAAGAAAAATATTGTTTCTTGGGAGAGGATGAAAATCAGATTGAGGGCACAATTCTTGCCTATTGATTATGAAATTCAAATGTACCAAAAGCTGTAGAACTTAAGACAGAAGGAGATGACAGTGAGTGAATACACAGAGGAGTTCCATAAACTAAGCCTAAGGGCTAGGAGAAAAGAAGATGAAATGGAGAAGGTGGCAAGGTATCTAAATGGGCTAAGGCAAGGGATACAAGATGAGATTAGCATGATGGCTCCTGACAGTATGCACAAGCGTTTCCAGTTAGCTTTGAGAGTAGATGATAAGGCTAGAAGAAGGAATGAATTCCATCAAAGAGGAAGAGGTGGCAGCAATAACAAAGGTTTTTAGAGAGGTAGGGGTAACTTTGGTAGAGGACAGAGCCCTAATAGATAAGAAGATAGTCAGTTCATGGATAGTAGTGGAGGAAACCAGCATAGAGGATCTTTCCAAAGGGGAGGATGTAGAGGTAGAGGACCACTAAGAGGTAGGTTCCAACCCCAAGGGATATCTAATTCAGTTTTCACTAGTAGGTGTTATAATTGCAACCAAGTGGGTCACACAATGGGCAGGTGTCCAAAGAAGGCTTCCTCATCTTCAATGGGGGATAGAAGGAATAAGTTAGTTCAAGAGGAGGATACCAAAATTGTTACTTCACCCATATCCAAGGCAAGACCATTATTGGATGGGGAGAACTTGATGTTAAGAAGAACCATGTTGAAAGTGCCTAGCAACATAGAGCCACCCCAAAGAAAGAACTTATTCAAGACAACTTGCAGGTCTCATAGCTTCGATTTGGAAGGTTATAGTGGAATCTAGATCCACTGAGAATATAGTGTCCACTGAGATGGTGGAGAAATTGAAGTTCAGAAGGATACCTCATACCACACCTTATAAGGTTTCATGGTTGAACAAGGGTCAACAAATAGTGGTATATGAGCAAACTATGGTTGAGTTTGAGATTGGGGAATATAAGGACAAGGTCCTATGTGACATACTACCTATCAATGCATGCCATGTGCTCCTAGGATGTCCATGGCAGTATGATGTCAAAGAAATACATGATGGAGAGAAGAACAATTATGTCATCACCAAGCTAGGAAATAAATTCAAATTGGATCCATTGCAAGAACCCAATGAAGAGAAGCATGTGGGGAAAAGTGTGATGTTATTGAGTGGGAAAGAGTTTCTCCATGAAGAAGGAGAAAGGAGTCTATTGTGCAATAGTGATCAAACCAAAGGAGGAAACTAAGGAGAAAGTTTGTTTGCCACCAGAGATACAATCTTTGTTTGAAAACTACCATGACATAGTAGATAATGGTTTTCCAAGTGCCTTACCACCTATAAGGGATATGATTCATCAGATTGACCTCATTCCTAGAGAAAATTTGCTAAACAAGGCAACATATAAGATGACACCAAGCCAAAATGTAGAGATAGAAAAATAGATCCAAGATTTGTTGGATAAGGGGTTAATAAGAAAGAGTTTGAGCCCATGTGATATTCCAACAATAATTTCACCTAAAAAGAATGGAAAATAGAGGATGTGTATGGACTCTAGGGCTATAAACAAGATCACAATCAGATATAGGTTCCCAATGCCTCAGATACAAGACTCGATGGATAATCTTGGAGGATCTTGTTACTTTTCTAAGGTGGAATTGAAGTTAGGGTATCATCAAATAAGGGTGAGGCCAGGTGATGAGTGGAAAATAGATTTTAAGACCAATGAGGGTTTGTATGAGTGGCTAGTAATGCCTTTTGGCCTAAGTAATACATCTAGCACATTCATGAGGCTCATAAATGAAGTGCTAGCAAAGTTCATTGGTAAGTTTGTAATAGTTTACCTTGATGATATTTTGATCTTTACCAGGTCCAAGGAGGATCACATGAATCATTTGGCGATGGTCTTAAGGAAGCTAAATCAAGAGAAATTGATGATAAATCAAGAAAAGTGTGAGTTTCTCAAAACTAAACTAGTTTACCTTGGTTTTGTGGTTGATAATGGATGTATGAAAATGGAACCTGATAAAGTTAAGTCCATTTTGGAATGGCCTAAACCTAGGTCCATAGGGGATGTTAGGATTTTTCCATGGGTTGGCCTCCTACTATAGGAAATTTGTAAGAAATTTTAGTCATGTATGTGCCCCTATACTTAACACCATAAAAGGTGGAATCAAGTGTAAGTTTGAATGGACAGTGGCAGCAAACCAAGAGTTTGAAATGTTAAAGAAGAGAATTGAATAACTACCTACTCTTAGGTTCCCTAATTTCAATCAACTATTTGTGGTAGAGTGTGATGCTAGCAAGTTGGCTATTGGAGCAATGTTGAGCCAAGAGGGACACCCTGTGGCTTTCTTTTTATAAAAGTTGAATGAGGCTAAACAGAAGTACTCCACCTATGATTTCGAGTTATATGCTATGGTTCAAGCCCTCAAGAAGTGGAGGCACTACCTAATACCTAGAGAATTTGTGGTCTATACTGATAACCATGCCCTAAGTTTCCTAAATGGACAAGAAAAATTAAATCAGAGGCACATGAAGTGGGTAGAATCATTGAAGGCTTATACATTTGTTATTGAGCATAAGAAGGGGGTTAGCAACAAGGTTGCAGATGCTCTTAGTAGGAGAGTACTCACAATCCAAGAGATACAACTACAAAGTTTAGGATTGGATGATTTGAAAGACCTCTACAAGGAAGATAAAGATTTAAAGGAAGCTTATGAAGCTTGTGTGAAGTTTCAGCAAGGGTTCATGGTGGATTTCAGTGAGTTTGTGTTGTAGGAAGGCCTATTGTTCAAAGGTCATCTTATGTGTATACCTCAGTGCTCAATGAGGGAAAACATTGTGAAGAAGAAACACCAAGGGAGCTTGGGAGGCCACTTTGGAGTGGACAAAACATTGGAGCAGGTACATAGGCATTACTATTATCCTAAGATGTAGTTAGATGTGAGGATATTTGTAGAAAAATATTAGATTTGTCAGAGGGAAAAAGGACAAAGAAAAAATTGTGGGTTGTATCAACCATTATCTATACCCCAAAGGCCTTGGGAGTGCCTTAGTATGGATTTTGTTTTGGGGTTACCAAAGACACCTAGGGGACATGACAGTGTGTTTGTGGTGGTGGACCATTTCAACAAGATGGCACACTTCATTCCATGCAAGAAGACCAATGATGCCTCTCAAATTGCAGGGCTATTCTTTAGGGATATTGTAAGAATCCATGGTTTGCCTTTCAATATTGTCAGTGGGAGGGATACAAAGTTTGTGGGTCACTTCTAGAGAACTCTTTGGAAGATGCTTGGAACTAATTTGTCTTTCTCCTCAGCCTACCATCCACAATCAGATGGGAAAACAAAAATAGTGAATAGGTCACTTGGGAATTTATTGAGGTGTTTGACCAAATAACATGGGCAATCTTGGGATCATATCATAGGGCAGGAAGAATTTGCATACAATGACTCCATTAATAGGAGTACAGGTAAGAGCCCATTTGAGATAGTTTATGGGGTCAATCCTAGAGGTATTTTGGAGCTGAGGGATCTCAGTTTGAGGGAAAAGAGGAGTGCACAAGGAGAGTCATTTGCAGAGCAGATGAAGGATCTACATGATCAAGTCAATAAGACTTTACAAAAACAACTGGAGAAGTACAAAACCAAAGCTGATAAGACCAGGAGGGACTTGAAATTCAAGGTTGGGGATCTAGTACTTGCCTACCTCAAAAATTAGAAGCTACCCAAAGGCCAACCAACCAAGCTACTCATGAAGAAGATTGGACCACTGATGATTTTGCATAAATATGGCAAGAATGCCTATGAAGTGGAATTGCCTCCTGATTTGGGGATTTCACCTATTTTCAATGTTTGTGACTTATATCCCTACTGGGGATAACCTCTAGACATAGGTCAATCTACACTTGCAGATTTGGAGGGTATGTGCAAGATCATGAGGGGCCAAACTATGCCCTTAAGTGGCAATGAAAAATCAGAAAATCAAGGTTAGTAAAATTGACGTGAAAATTTGAACTAGCTATCAACCTAATATCAAAAATTTGTAAGAATAGAATCTGTAGGAAATTGAATTTTGTTTCTAAAATACTAGGCCGTTTCTGAAAAAAAATTAATATGATTGGTGAAAAGCATAGATTTCACTGCAGCAGTACAAAAAATTCAGGAAAAAATTAAGAAGTAGGTGTATGTCTAACCACCTTAATCATAATCAAATGATAATATTTTTTTATAAGATTTTATATATAAGTAGTAGACTCATTCCCGGATGTGATGCATATTTTTGTGTAATTTTATTCCAAAAAAATAATTAATTATGAATTATCTTGTACAACATTTTAAGAATTAAAAAACTCCTGTGTATGACCACCTTAACTCATTGAAAACTTTACCAAATTAAAAAAAAAAAAAAAAATTCCTTATAGTAGGCGAAGCGTAGAATGTGACGCATTTTTCAGATTTCAAAAATGTTATACCATCTGCAAGTTATAGCCATTTTTCAATCAATATATAAATCAGCACTTTGGAGGTAATTCAACTGGAAAATAACTAATAATTATTTACTGAATTCAAAATTTGACAAAAATTATATCGATAGAAATCTGATAATCTCCTTAAGATACCCTTTTTGTTTCATCAAATTTGGGTGAAAAAAAGTCGTCAGCTACATGGTCGAAGTCTGGAACTCAGAAAAATAGGGGAAAAACACATTTTTGAGACATTTGAAGAGTTGACCAGGTAGGTATGGTGCACAAAGTAATACCGAGCCTAATCGGGTACCTGATATTTTCAGGTACCCAAAAATTCATGCAAAATTTTGAATTTTAAATTTTCCCTCCCCTTTCTCCCTCTTAATTTATTTTCAACCCCTTTCTCCCTCCCATTTCTCCATACTAGATTATATATCAAAAATTATATATTAGATTATATATTATA
>MU224326.1:261654-272001 GCA_018584345.1 Thuja plicata | reverse complement strand
ATATATATATATATATATATATATATATATATATATATATATATATATATATAGTAAATTAGGAAGCATCTTTTCGTGTATCTAAATATATATTATTGTTTATTAATTTTTCTAGAGGGATTTATTTAGATAAGAAAATTATCATTTGAAATAAAAGAAAATTTATAATTTTTACATAAGAAATTTTGATGTGTGAAATTGGACTTTGAAAATGGTTAATTACTAAAATAATTAGGAGTGAATCATAGTTTGATGTATAACATTGATCGCGTTAGTTATAAGTTTATTTATTATTAAAAAAAGTAGGATTTTGAAAGTACGTAGAATCTTTTGCATTAAGAAGAATAGAATAGACATAAAGGAACAACCTAAAATAACAACAAAAAAATTGTAATATACACAACCAAATACTACTAAGAAAATTTCACGTGAAACTATGATGGATATCTTATATGTTTGATGTTATTATTAATATGTTATTGTCAATATAGGAAAGAGTCAATGAATGTAATTTATATTGGTAGAATTATTATGAGGATAGACTTTTCAACTTTAATAGCTTTGTTGATGACAAATATACATTCTCTCATTCTTATATCACTCAAATGATTATATAAAAAATTAATATGATAAACTTGAGAAAGTAAAAAGTAAAATTTAAAACATGACTCGATTGATTATAGTTAAAGGATTAACAAATAATTTTAGTTTTGAAGGTATCTAATAAGGTTATATTATGAAAAACTATTTAGATCATTTTGAATAATGGATAGTTAATCATTGGCTACAAGTATTCATTTTTTATTGATTTATGTGAAGTGAGATATCTTTTACTTCTATAATAGACATCTCCTTTCTTTTATTTATAATTATAGTAGATGAATACAAGTTTATCTCCTTGAGAAGTGAAGTAATTGTTTTTTAAGAGAATTTGAGGTACTCATTCAAAACCAGAGTGAAAAATAAAATAAAATGTTTTATGAATAATAGGGTTGAGTATTGCATATATGTATTCCAATCAATTTGTGACAATTAACTTTATGTGAATATTTTTAAATGTTTTGTACACTTTTTGGGCACATCCTTGACAAAATGTGGAAAGTCTAGAAACTAGAAGTAAAAAGCATGTGTGTGTGTGTGTGTGTGTGTTATAATGAAGAAATGCTTATATGTTCTATGTTTTGGCAACAAAAAATGTATTTATTCATAGAAATATCAGATTTAACTAAACATTTGTAACTTAAGTTATTTCTCCTCTCTCTCTATAACAACAAATGCTTATATCAATGATGATGTTGATAATAAGATGTGGACTATTACAAGATTTTAACACATGAATAATAACACTATGGATGAAATATTTGATTCTTCTCAGGGTCAACCTTTTTTTTTATATTTATATAGGAAATAATAATTTTATGATAATTCCTTAGCGAGACAAAAATAAAAGGTGTATTAAAGGGATCTAAATCAGAAAAGCTTAAAAGGGGAATGCAAATAAAACTATGGAAAAAGTATTATAGATTAATGATCCAATTTCATTAATAGAAGCAAGTCATGAAAGTAGAATATGATTTTATTGATAAAGAACCAAACTTAGGAACTTATGTCTATGCAAAGGGTATGACTATTGTTGGTTATAATAGGTTCAAATTAAAATTAGATTATGTTGTATAAAAATTCAAACCTATTTAAATGTATACAAATGTGGATCATTAAAAACTATTATTTAAAAAAAAAAGTCAACTAAACTTAAATTTTAGTGAATAATTTGAGATGTTTCGACTCAACTTATAAAGATGTGATATTTTAAATGTATTTTCTAAATTAATATTTACTACTAAAATTTAGTATAGCCTTGAGTTTACACTTTCACATATTTTGTTTGATAATTTGAGATGTTTGGACTCAAATTCTAAAGATGTAATAAGAACAAGAATATTATTATTTAAAATATAGTTTCTAAAGTAATATTTACTACCAAAATTTAATATAGCTTTGAGTTTAGGAACTAAAATTTATACATTTTTTTTGTGATTTTCAGATTTAGCATCTTGAAAAATTTATTTAATATAAATGTTTTTGAAAATATATGTGACATTATTAAAATAAATATAGATTAAAATCATAATTTACTTTAATTATTGAAAATATAATAATTATTGTATCATTGTAAATGTGCTTTCATAATATCTTGCAATAATTTATATAATTTTAATTATGATTAAAAAATGACATTTTAATGCTAATTTTGAAAAATAATCTACAATGATTGCTAAAGTTTTGAATACAAATAATTACATTGATTACGAAGAAACACTTGTCCATGAGCCATTAAATTAAAATATACATATAATTTTTTTTTTCATTTGTTTCTAGTTTCAAATGATATTTTCATCAAACGGATATCATTTAATTATTTTGAGAATGAAATATTCATCAAGAAATATAAGGGTTGACTATTTGACTTTAAAAAAAAAAAAATTCTATTAATTTTATTTACAAGTTGAACAGTCCCTTTATAGTTTTTAAAAAATACCAAGAAGATGGATATTTGAAAAGAAGATGGATATTTGAAGAGATTGATAAGGTTTTTACCTTCATGGTTTTGAAAAATTTAAATTGGATCTAAAAATTTATATGAAGAGTTCAAGGTGATATTTTTGTTGGCATGGTTTTTATGAATTATTTTTTTATTTGACAAAATTTTGAGTTAAGAAGAAAATTAATATGTGTGTTTTGGGTGTTGAATTATTTTTACATTATCTTAGAAAAGTTTTTAAAATATTGATTTCAAATATAATTATACCAATCTTTTAATCAAGATTTAAAATTGATTGGAAATATTCTCTAAAATGAGTATATTTTCTATTATATAACAAATGTTTTATATTTTAATTGAATTATAACACATATTAAACTAAACATACATTTGGTAGTCAATTTATAGTCAAGAATTATGTAAGAGATCAAAGAGATTTGTTGACTTCCAACCAAATATATTTTTTGATATATTTGTGAAATTATACACTTAGACATCCATATTTCTATATATCCCACATGTGACAACCCTATTGTGACAAAAAAGTGGGACACACTAATGTGTGACCACCCTTCAATGTTTATCTTAACATGATTTACATTCAAAATTACAATCATAATTATTTAGAGAATAAAGTCTTCTTAAAGTTCTCTTCCACATGCACACATGATATCTTAGGTCCCTTCTCTCATGGTCATCCTACTCAATCAACTATATTGGTTCGAAAAGCACCCTACTACTTAGCCACCTTTCTTGTCTCCTCTATTTGATGATCTTTTACCTTGCTTGTCACCAAATTCCTCTACGAATGATCTTCAACTCTCTTAACTGTGCTCCCTCTCTTTCTTTTATTGAAAATTTCCTCCATAAGTCATTTTCCATATTCATATAAATTCCTATATGTGGATATGTTCAACTATTGAAGAAGGAGAACTTAAAAAATATTAGTAGTTATAGTATTGAATCCACATGGGAAGTTTAACGAAAATTAGCTACATGAAAATATTTGGAAAACCCTCCAAAACACTTGATGGAATATTCTAACCTTATCAACTCTTTTAGGAACTTTGATCACTTTTATGACATTCTCATACTAATGGAAACTAGGAATCTACCACCATGTTGGAGGCTCCTATCTCTTTAAGAATTATTTGATCAATTTCTTTCATCCTCTTCCTCCTTATTTTCCTTTACTCGGATTATAACCCTAATTGAAACCAATATAATTATTGAGTTCTCCTTCATTACTTGGTTGAGGAAATTGAGTCATCGGGATCTCTCTACACTTTTCTTTGGTAGCCTTTATTAGGGCTTGAGCCCTAATTGAAACTCCATGATTATTCATTTATCAAGGCTTTTTAGTTCACTAGCAACTCCCATAAAGTCAAATGTTGCAACCTATGTCAAGGTTTCAACCCTTTTAAGAAGTCCCAAAATTTTCACTTGTAAATACCTTACAGTCTTCTAGTCAAGGTTCTCATCCCCATTAGGAACCCAGAATCAACACCTTATTGTAGTTTTACCTCCATTAGGAATTTCCTAGATTTACCTTCGTTGAGGGTTCCCACTTTAATGAAAACCTTAAGACCCTGAGAGGATTTGTTTGATTCACAATTGAAGGCATTCTTTTTATTTTATTATTTTCCTTCTCATTGCATTCTTTATGAAAATGATCAATTTCTCTTTGGTTTCAACATTATTCAAAAGACTTTCTAGGAAACTTAGATCTCCCTTGGGATTTAGATTTTGACTTCTTATCCTTTTTCTTTCTTTTCTCTTTCGATCCTTAATCATCTCAACATATTTTCATTACATCTCTTCCAAAAGAAACAATGCAACCACTTCATCCACCTTGAAGGTGGTAGTGTTACTCCTAATGGTCATGAAAATGGTATCCCATGACTTTGGAAAATAACATATATTATATAATAGTTTCATGAAATGGTCTTCATCCTCCACCTTTATCGAATGAGAACAAAATTGATCATGTTAAAGAAATGTTAAATGCATTTAATTGATTAGCCATGGATCCTCCTTTATCCTTAGAGAGTAATTTTTTTTCTTAAAAAAATATTATTTACCAAGGATTTAGTGTAATAAATTACTACAAGACTCTTTTAGAGACTCACTATATTGTTCTCTTTATGGGAATTCAACAACATAGAGTCTACTAAATAGATTCTAGTCTAACCCTTATCTTTGTTATCTACCAGCTCTTAGTTCTCTTGATTCATCTTGTGAGGTTTTAAAATAGATATTACAACCCATGGATCTCTATACAGATGAATGTATAGTCAGACGTTAAAATATTATCCTAGGACCCCTTAGTACATCATAAGACCCTTTAATACATTTACAGGATGTGCCTTAGTACAACCTAGGACCCTTTAGGACCCCTATTATGACATTAAACTCTTTAAGAACCCTTAGGACCCTTTAAGATACCTTAGATGACCTATTAGAACTCTTTAAGAACCTTTAGGACCCTTAGGACCTAATATGACCACATAAGACCTAATAAGACCCTGTAAGACCTAATAGGACTAATATGACCTATTAAGACTAATCAGTACATCCTAGGACCCTTTAGGACCCTATAGGACTATTAGTACATCCTAGGACCCTTTAGGACCCCTATTGTGACATAAAACTCTTTAAGAACTCTTAGGACCCTTTAAGACACATAGGATAAACTATTAAAACTCTTTAACAACCCTTAAGACCCTTTATGACATATGACCCCTTAAGATGTCCTATTAGAACATATATGACCCCTTAAGACACCTAGGACCCCTTATTACGACCTTTTGTAACATTATATTCCTTAAGATTCCATAAAAACACTTAGTATGACCTATTATGACATGATAGATCTTATTATCACATAATAGATCCTATTATGACTTATCATGCCTTAAGATGACCTATTACAACCCCAAGAGATCAAACCTCCTCTTTTACAACCTTCTAGGTTGACTACTTCATGTGCTCAAGAGTTTTTGCTTATTGATATACATTCCATTCCAAATAATACCGCTATGGATGTTGGCTCTCCTATGATTGAGACCCTCTCTCCTCCTTTAAAACCTTATGGGTTACTTTAATCAAATATTTATATTTCTAAACATTTTGACAAACCTTCTAAGTTGATTGATGCACGTTTATTTGAAAATCCTTTTCTTATTAAAGCATTAGATCAACTGGTTTCTCAGGTCCAAGATATTGTTTCTAAAGAAAATGTGGTTTTGAATGATAACATTACTGATATAGTTATTAAGAGTTTTGTTGCTTACTCTCTTGGTTGTAATGTTAAGGAGAGATTCCAACTTTAATAAATCCACATTGTCTTCTTTCCCCGGATTTAGATTCTCCTCTGCATGAGGTACTAGTTACATTTTCTCCATCCCCTTTTGGCTTTACTGAGGAGAAAGCTAGATCCCTTTTCTCTATCTTTCAATCTCATTCTACTAAGACCTCTCCTAGGTCTTCTACTAAGTAGAGAGGTAGGCCTTCTAATGAATCTAAGATTGAGATTGAGATTGATACTGGAATTCAAACTACATTACCTTCTACTTTGAATCATGGTAAAAAGGGCAAGAAGAAGCCATATATTATCCCTCCATCCACCAAGGCATCTAAGACCAAGGTGAACCTTCAGCCAGAGTATGCTGGGGGTGTTAACTCTAACATTCTAATGGTTTAAAGTTTTAAATTGTGGAGAATTACCAAAATTCTAATGGTTTAAAGTTGAGGAAGGTTGCTAGTATTTCTATATTTTGTTCTGTCGAATAGATTATTGTTTACATATGTGTTTGCATATCATAGTTTTAAGTGTGGGGCATCCTCTCTGTTATCCATATGTCATTGTCGTGGGGGTTGTTTTCCTTGTTGCAAGATTTTTTGGGGTCCCGGCTTGTTTGAGTTAGCTTGTGATACAAGATACAACTGCCACCACAACTATGGGTGGTTAGTAACACTTTTTCTTATGATTCTAACAAACTGGGCATAGTATTTAACTATTCCTGTGTACACATTGAGGTGGAAATTCATAATATTCTCAATATTGATTAGCTCAATAATAATCCATCTTCTCTTCCTAGCATGCAAGTGGTGTCCTGTTTCTTAACTATTATAATGGACCTTTCACAAGATTCACAGTTTATTTTTAATATAGCTCAGAAAGTCATTGTGGAAGGATGGTGGGCTTATTTTTATTATGCAAGAATATGCACGAATGATGAGCACTATTGATTCATATGTGTCTGATCTCCTATTGGATAATTTCTTGGCTATCTAGACTCTCATTATACACATGGACAGATGTATCGACGATGATATTCTTCCAGTCCCTCCACTTTAGATTGTTGCACCACATCATGAGGACAAGCTTCCAATTCTTGATGAGGGCACTATTTAATATGAATTTTATGGAGATTGGGTACATTGGACGAGCGACGTTCTTCTTCAATGGTGGCATCTACATCTTTTTTTTTCCCTCCTTCTTCACTCCCCTTTCTCTCCAGTGGGTCTTCTTCGATTGTAATTGGACACTAGGGATTGTATGGGTATTCGAAAAACTTGACAGGGTTTTTGGTGGGATTTGGGATCATTACCAGATTGGGTTCTCTTCATGGCTTGGGTTGGATAGGCTAGGAGATTAATCTATCAAACTTTTTTGCATGTGTTGCGACCCTAGGTTTTCTTCCTGGTTCTTTCCTATGGGTATGCCCGCCTGAACGAGGGTAGTAAACTTATTATTATTATTATTATTATTATATCGTGGCCTAGCAACTTTTATAAAAAAAGAAATCTTTATAATACAACAAATTTATAGGCAAATATTAAATAGATATGTATAATGATATATGGTATTTTTAGCATTTTTTTTATTAAGTTGTGTAGAACTAATATGTACTAAGAATATATTTATATCTCATTATCTCTTTTTCCCTCTTGTATTTACTCCACCTCTCCTACTTCCCACTCCCCTCCTTATATATATAAGTAAAAAGACACAAATTTTAATGCATGTATAGTATTTTCTCCTTTGATGTATACATGCAAACTATGAGGAGGTTGCATTTTAAAGAATTTTTTTTATAATGTTTAGTTATGATTATTGGTCTTCTTTCATAATGAATGCTCGATTAAAAGATGTAATAAAAAAAAGTTGTGATAAGTTCTATTTTTCAAATATTTAACACATACACTAACTATTACATGTTTGATAACTATTTTCAAAAATAACTAGAGAAGAAAGGAGAAGGGTATTGGCCAAGCAAAGAATGGTGAAGATTTTTCTAGGAAGAAGTTAAATGTACTAGAACTCAGTGGCTGGCTTCAACAACATAGAAGATTGGTTAAGGTCAATTCTACATAGAGTGATTGTGAATTTTGTCAATGCACAACATGTATCACGAAAGGAATGTTAGTGGCATATATGTCTTAGATTTAAATGATTGTGTATGAAGGATGTAAGGAATTGGAGGCAAGGATAGAAAGACAAAACAAAGGTAAAACATGCAAAATTTGTATACATGTTAAAGTAATTTAGGAATTTGAAACATAGCTAAGGTGACATGGAAGCATATATAATTAGGGAAAGTAAGTTACAATGCTACTCAATATTATTGCTAAGAAGGCAAATAACAAAAATTTATAATGACCATAAATGCTAGATAAGAATTATCTACATACATTGATAAGATATACGATGCAAGCATGAAAAGACTCATAAATATATAAGCATGCTACCATAGAATATACATGTAATCTTATAATATATATCACAAGAATGGAATGTGATAAGCATTACATGTTTCTCTCTCCATGTCTATCATTTCCTCTCAATTGTTTCCACTCAGTATCTCTATTCCTTTCTCTATACCTCTCTTTATCTCTTATATCTATCACCTCCCTTCTCTTCCATTTTTGACCGTCTATGTCTATATCCTTATATCAAATTGATCTCATGTATTCCAAAAAATTATATCAAATTGATCTCATGTATTCAAAAAAAAATATATGCCAAAAATAACAACAATTTTTTTCAAAATTGACCTTTCATATCTTTTCGTGGGATCCATTGCACTCACTTTATCGCAATTCACACATTGAAAAGGTGCATTGGATTCTTGTTTCTTGCAACCGCCCAATAAAACAAATGCTAAACCATTAAAGGCCTATAAAAATATCTGTCATGGCAATTTTCAGCCAATAGAAAAGCACATTCTGATTAGCCAAATAAAAATCTGGCACACTAAAAATAGACAAAAGCACATTCTATATCATATTTCACAGCATAGACAAGAATTTGGTTTCCAATGGTTTTACGTCAATTGACGCGGCGTAAGACGGTGCCCACCATGATGAAGTCGGATACTATTGACGAAAAATACCGTCGCGCTGCCTGCAATACCAAACCCTTTCTAGCAAAGAAGTAATGACATTGACAGTGAATTATGGTGCTTAACTACAAATATATTGTTTGGTATTTCACCAAGGTACATAGGGAAAGTATCAATTACCGTTCGGGGTCCAATAAGCGCTTAGGGCCCGTTTGGTTGCACCTCATAATCGGGTTATGTCACCCATAACCCAGTTATGGGGTGCAATACTCCGTTTGGTTGCCCTTTTTCAAAATGGGAATGTGGATTTCGAAATCCCCATTTTGCCCCAAAACGTGGATAAGTTCATTCCACCTTAGGAGGTGGAATATCTTTCAAATCCATGGTTATGTCTTATTATCAACCAAATTTAATCTTCCCATCGGGTTCGGGCAAGTCCAGGTTTTTGGTTTTAAACCCCATTTTAGTTTTTCGTCGGGTCCGCAGATATGCACGTTTTGGCGGACTCGTATCCACGGTTTCTACGTGTTCGTGTTCGTCTTCGACAGTGTCTGTGTCTGCGTGTTTGTGTTCATCTTCGACAGTCTCTGAACAGGTACGCATGATCAAACTATTGTGAGGGCTTTTGAGTAGTTTTGTAAATTTTATGGGTTTATTTGCTTTGGGCATTCTGGGTATTTTGGATTCTGGGTATTAGGGCATCTCTGTAAATATGAAAAACCCTAAACCCGCATACACATATTTGCATATATGACAAACCCTAAGGATTCTGCAATGCCAATTATGAAAAATTGTGGAAGTAGACTGAAAATGCTTTTGGGCATAATAACATGCTTCAGACCTACAAGATTATGGTGTTTAATAACTTCTAGGCGCTCCATTTCAATTACCATAACCATTACCATGGCCACAGAATGGATTAACATACCAATCCCCATCCTCTGTAGTATTTTTATGCCTCTTGGGTTTCCTGTGAATCTTCTCATTACCGGGACAAATAGATTTATTGTAAATGATCAGGGATAAAAGCATTGATATGGGCACAAAAGCTCCAATACTGGCTGCTAGAAACTCGATCTTGTGACCTAGTTTCCTGTCAAGACTCATGGCCTGCTTCACAAAGAGTGTTCCTATTTGAGTTAGCAATGTACTGGGGAAGATGGTTGTCACCCAAATTCGAAGGATTTGTATAACCAGCTTTGTTTCCTCCATGTCTGTAACAGTGCAGGGATTTGAAGTTGGCCCATTTTGAATAGCCGCTTTGTCTAGAAATCTGCCCATTGTTGCAACAAAAAATCATGCTGATTAAGACTTGCCACATTAAGTTTATGCACACCATACCATTACCAATCCATTATCCACCTACTATATTCGGGTGTTGTTACCCACATAAGCTTTCCTGCCAAAAGTTAGGCCTAATTACAGTAAGTTTATTGACTGCATACCAACAATAGTTGG
>MU224326.1:230901-251931 GCA_018584345.1 Thuja plicata | reverse complement strand
TTTCAAAATGAACAACCAAACGAAGAATATGGAGACCCAAACTCCAATTCTGATTTGAAGTGCAGAACCAAACAGAGAATATGGAGATCTGCATTCCAATCCCAATTTGAAAATGTCCAACCAAACAAAGAATGAGAATTTCACAAATTCTAATTCTTATTTTCAGTTTGACAACTAAACAGAGAATGTGGATTTACAAATCCATCTTCCAGGGCAACCAAACAGTCCCAAAAAATGAAAACCAGGGTTTGCATAACCAGGCTATGGATAACCATGATTTGTTTCATTTTCCAATTCCCCAACCAAACTGGCCCTTATTATTGTATAGTGAGTCCTAATTGTCATAGTGACTTCTAATAACGGTTTACTTAATTAATCTCACATGTATCAATATTCAATCATTTATGTTGATGTATCAACAGTTGATCATTTTTTACCTTTTTTAATTCATGATTAGTCTGTTTGTGCACTACTACTCAAGATTTGTGCATCATTATTGGGAAATTTGTGCACCACTACTTAGGCATTTTCCAAAAGTATTGGTGATTTTGAGTGGATAGTTATTAGACCATCTTCAAGTAGGTATCAAACAACACTTTGAAATGACCGCTTTCTTACCCTTTCACGCATAACTCCCACAATGTGCATCATTAATACCTAGAAGTCGAAACCTTAACTTTAAGCTGTTTAGTCAAATACAAAGACAACAAAAAAAAAATCATCAAAATTTGATATATTGTTTAGGATGTATAGGGTGTGTGAAGTTAGCTATAGCAACTACTGGTGCATTTCCCCTAGGAGAAGCTTACTACCAATTGTTATGGCCAATTTTGCACATTCACATATTCTATATCAAAATTATACATAAGGGAAAGGATTCAGTAGTTGAGCACCCTAACATTGCATTACTCAAAATCATATCAGAATTCAACACAGGGGAAAGGATTCACTAGTTGAGCACCCTAACATCACATTTCTCAAAATCTTATATAGAAATTTTAAGTCACTCCCAACTTTTAACAACAATTTACTTGATAAGCCACCTTCTTATAAGTAAGTTTTGAGGGTCAAATCATCAAATATGAAGCCACATCAACATGTTTTTTTGCCAAGGTGTCCAAAACTACCCAAAAAAAGGTGAGAACAATGGTCATGCAAAAGGGACACCCATACTTGTATAGTTGATGTGGCATCACATGATTGGTTGCTTTATAGAACTAAGAATTACATTTCATTCAATTATGGGTAGTCATCAGTAGCAATAACAAAGTTAAAGTCACAACAATTGGTGCAATGTTGTAAAAAAAATTTGGACATTAAATCAACCAATTTTGATATTAAATTAACAACAGTTATCACAACCATTAGAATGTGCTCAAGTACTGGGTTCTTTTCCCTGTTTTACATCGATTTTCAATGATTTTTTTGTTGTCTTTGTATGTGACTTAAATGCTTATAGCTAGTGTCCTAGCTTGGTAGTCATGATGAACACTGTGGGAGATGTTATGTGTACAATGGTCAAAAAGTGGTCATTTCAAAATGTTGCTTGAAACCTACTTAAAGATGCCCCAATAACTATGCACTACAAGCACCTCAAAAAGTGCTTTAATACTTATGTATAAATGTCCCATAGTCATTCAACAATTACTAATTCTTATGCACAAATGTTCCAGTAGTCGTTAAAATTTTTTCACAACTAGGGTAAATGTGGGCAACTATTGCTACATGATATATTTATTAATAAGCTCTTAGTCATCATTTTTCAAATGGTTTCTTCAAAGTTAGTTATTGGGGGATTGGCTGAGCGAGGAGTGAACAATAATTGGAAGATGGATAGTAACTACTGCTCTTCCCCTAGTTACCCATCCCTAAGGTTTATAGTGTCTATAAATGGTTATAACATTTCCCTTTAATTGGATATTTTGTGGGGAGAACTTCCTCTAAAATAATGTCTTGGGAATGGGTTAACAAGCACTAGGCCCCACTTTTCATCTAGCATGATGTTGTCCAAAACCTTGCTAAGGTGTTTTTCCCTTTTCATTTTTCTATAGCCAACCATGATGAGGCTATTCTCAAGAATGATCCTAGTATGTTTCTTCATCTTTTTTGGTATTTCAACTCTAAAACCAAAACTTAAGATGAAAAAGACTGCATGCTACTTTGGCTTGAATTTTTGGCTTCGTCCCTTCCATGCTAGAAGACATTACATCCCATTGCTTCCTCTTTGAGAAAATTTATATGTGTGGGGTGTGACAGGATTTACCATGATCATTTTTCATTTTCCTGAGGTGAACAACGTTGAGGCTATCCTTAAGATTAGTATTTGTTATGTTTTCTCATCTTTGTTGGTATTTCAACTCTAAATGACAAGACTTAATAGTTTCATATGAAAAAAAATTTGTGTGCTAGTTTGGAATGAGTTTTTTTCTTCCCTCTTCCATGGTAGAAATTTTTTCATCCCACTACTTCCCATTTGAGAAAATTTATGTGTTGAGCTTAATACATCTTACAAAGATCATTTGCATTGAGATTGATGTGTCAAAAGAATCAAAAGAGTTAATTGGGATTCAAATCCCCAACCTCCATCATACCCATAGTCATTGTGGAGGGACACTCACTTGACAAAGTTGTGATTGACAAACAAAAAGGGCACTACACAACCCCCTAAGGAACTTTATATGACAGTACAAGTACAACAATATGGAACAACATTTTATGGACAATCCCCAAAAATTCATAAACAAGGTGTGGCTCCATAAAGTTTGGCTAAAAAACATAACCATTAGTAGATTTATCATCCAATATATTAACACCCAATCTAGATCTTTTACCCGAACAAAGAAACATGGGATATATAGAAATATGGATGCCTAAGTGTATAATTTAAAAAATATATCAAAAAATCTATTTGGTTTCAAGTCAACAAATCTCTTTGATCTCTTACATAATTCTTGGCTATAAATTGACGACCAAATGTATGTTTAGTTTAGTATGTTTTATAATTCAATTAAAATACAAAACATTTGTTATATAATAGAAAATCTACCCATTTCAATGAATAATTCCAATCAATTTTAAATCTTGATTAAAAGATGGTATAAGTATATTTGAAATCAATATTTTAAAACTCTTCTAAGATAATGTGAAAATAATTCAACACCCAAAACACACATATTAATTTTCTTCTTAACTCAAAATTTTTTCTAATAAAAAAAATAATCCATAAAAATCATGCCATTTAAAATATCACCTAAAATAATATTCTACTTTCATGACTTGCTTCGATTAACGAAATTTGATCATTATTCTATAACACTTTTTCCATAATTGTATTTGCATTCCCTTTTTAAGCTTTGTTGATTTAGATCCCTTTAATACACCATTTTTTTTTTCTGGCAAAAGAACTATCATAAAATTATTATTTCCCATATAAATATAAAAAAGGTTGACCTTGAGAAGAATCAAATATTTCATCTATAGTGGTATTACCTATGTGTTAAAATCTTGTAATAGTCCACATCTCATTATCAACATCATCATTGATATAAGCATTTGTTCTTATAGAGAGAGGACAAATAGTTAAACTTGCAAATTTTTAGTTAAATCTGATATTTGTATGAATAAATACATTTTATTGTTGTCAAATCATATAACATATAAGAATTTAATTCTTCACTATAACACAGACACAAATGCTTCTTACTTTTAGTTTCTAGACTTTCCACGTTTTGTCAAGGATGCACCCAAAAAGTGTAGCCAAACATTTTAAAATATTCACATAAAGTTAATTGTCACAAAGTGATTGAAATACATATATGCAATACTCACCCCAATTATTCATAAAACATTTAATTTTCTTGACACTCTAGTTTTGAATGAGTACCTCAAATTCTCTTAAAAAATCAATTACTTCACTTCTCAAGGAAATAAACTCGTACTCATCTACTATAATTATAAATAAAAGAAAGGAAATGTCTATTATAGAAGTAAATGATATCTCACTTCACATAAATCAATACAAAATGAATACTTGTAGCCAATGATTGACTATTCATGATTCAACTGGATCTAAATAGTTTTTCATAAATCGTAGACAACCAAAAATGGTTCGAGCCTGCTAGTCTACGTGTTTTAACATTTTTGGCATTACAATTGAAACATTGTTTTGCGATCTAATTATTCATCTATGTTGTGCATATGATCTTTATTATATGACAACATTGTGTCTTTCGTCGATAATTGAATATTGCAAATTATTTAATTATTTACTAATATTTCTATTCTCTTTTTCAAATTGATCATTTTCCTAATTGATTCCGATCAACCCTAAATCGATCCTATTCGATCCTAAACCATATCAAATCATCCTGAATCAATTCAAATCTATTCTATTCTCTTCCTAATCATTTTAGAAATCATTTTGCACTCATTCCAACCATTCTGTGGCATTGTCCAAGATCATCGATGCCTAATTAAATCACTTTTCAAATCGATCAAACCCTTTCCTTAATCTAATCATTCTTGTCATCGTTCTAGGGGCATTGTCCAAGTTTATCAATGCTTCATATCCTTTTATCACCCATTTGATAACATTGTCCAAGTTTATCGATGATCGTTATCAACCTATCATTGTCTATTCAGTAGTATTGTCCAAGTCCATTCATGCTATTGCAGATCATCATTATTTTAGACACATTTTCCAATTTCATCAATGTTTCCCTATCTCTGTATCAATCATATGGCATCATCAAATTTCATTGATGTTATTTAATCATTTTCGAACACCATTATTTGAGCTCATTGTCAAAGTTCATCAATGCCTCGAACATATTATAATCCTATCAATATTATCAAAAATCAATCCTATTGCGCATTAATGCCTTCAATTTAATCAACAATTCACAAATTTATCCTCTTGGGATGAATGAGCTAAGATTTGTCCCTGTTCTTTATGAATAAATCATATTTATTCATTCTTATCCTAAGTCTTCACAATTAATTAATTTCCAATCAATTAATTAGCTAATTCTAAAGCAAATAAATTAGTGCACGTGGTATCAAATAGTGTTTATCTCCACACCAAAATATCTCAAACGTCGCCTCCAACAACCTCTTCTAGCTAGGGTGTTCGTTCTAACTCAAGTGGTCCCCAGAAAGAATGGTTGAAAGTGACATAATAACTGTCACATTGGGTCTATATATAAAATTTGGTAAAAATATGGTTCGCTTGAAGTAACCATTCACACGAACCACCCCATGTCACGGGGTTTGCGCGAATAAGGGACTTCGCGCAAACTACCTTACATCATCGGTTCGCACGAAGTCCGTGAGGTACTTTATCCGAACAATAGTCTTCGTGTGGATTTCATCTGTCCGTTTTCATTCGTAGCAAAAATTGTAACACACTTTTGTAGGATCACCCAAAATTATGTAATTTTTTGAATTGGGTGTTATTTGTCTATAGTGTTTAGCTATCTAATAAGACTCCCTAACCTCCTCTACATCAAGTCTCCCAAAGGTGGTCCTAACAATGACCCATATTTCTAGATACTAAAAACTTCAAAAGTAACAGATATAACTATATTATAAGGATAAAAGCACATCAAGAGGACTAGATTTTGTATGATCGCATCCAAAACCAAAATATATTGTTTGGATAAGTTTGTGATAGTCAAGAGTGCAAGCTTACTAACAACATGTTTGCTCACTGTTTAAATAAGTCTATTATGACAATCAAGTTTATTCTAGATCAATAATACAATTATAATTAAAACAATAATAGATTTCTAATTCTAATTATCGATCATAATCTACAAAATTACAATTACATTCAAAATCTAAGGTTTTAATTTTAGTTTTAATACTATTTAATATTTTACATCAATTAATCAAACTCTAAGTTGCATGTAAATGAAAGTAAAGTGAATCGAACAGAAAGCTTATGAATTAAACTCAGCCATTAACATGTCATCTCGTTTATGGACACCCATTGTGGTGGTTCTCGCAATCATATAACAAGCAGACACAGTAAAAGACATCTGACTGAATTGAAATTCTATTAATGAAATAAATATGGAATGGGTCTAGAGACTAGAGTTCGACCCCCATATATATTGTATCATTGTTAATTGTTGAAGGTACAATTACATTCCTGCTCTTCTGCTCAAATGCAGGGCCACAGAAAATGCTCCGCCATCAGTAGCAACAAAAAACTAATAAGATGACTTCGAGTGGCAGCCCTTAGACAATATTTACTGAAAGAACAAATTAAGTTAGTCAATTATGACTATTTAACACTTTTTGAAATCAGTGTTGATATGTGCTGTTTAAGCCATTCAGAATTCGAATGAGGCGGAGAATAACCTATACACCAACTTTTCTATGCCTTACTAATTGCAAGCTACAAATAAAGGAATTCCATTTCAATCCAGAATCACTTCGATCTATCAATCAGCTTGTGTTTTTAAAACTATACAATGAAAAAGGAAAGCCAAGAGAAAACTCATTAAAGTTTGAAGATACAAGTAAAGCCATTCTAGCTACTCTGAAAGCAAACAATGGGTAACATTTACCCTCCCTTCTCAGAGCCCCTAATGAGTATTAGTTTGCAAGTCATCTCATGGATTCTTCATATTTTGCTGCATTTCAATGTCAAGTTCAGAAAGACCAAGTGGTGGGCACTTTTCTACAGCTGTTCCATCTGACTGCACAGTCACTACTTCTAATTTTACATCATCTATTCGTCCTCGATTCGTTTGCTTATAAATGCAGTATATTATCATCTGAATAGAAGCCAGTGGTATTCCAAGGAAATTAGGAGTCTTGCATGAAACATAAATTACAGAACAAATGAAATGAGCTCGGTTGGATAGCTTTTATTTGCTTAGACTATAAATTTCAAATATATACTCAACATATTAAAGTACCATGATAAGGATATCTCTGCTCAAAGCACCATAAACCAACCACAAGAGGCTGCCCAGGAAAGTGAACATTGAGAAGTAGAAGGACATGCACTCCACACTCTTGCTACGAATTACTGCTCTCTACATAGATGAGAATGTATAAATGTCAGTATAGAAACAATGTTGAAATATTTACTTATAATACAGTACTCTAACGAATGTGAGGGAGGTTGCATACAATGTCTGATAGTGGAGATCCAAAGAGAATGACAGTGGCCACCATTCCAGTAGTTCCTACAAGCATTTTCTTTTGGCCCTCTTCTACTCCCCACATGGAAGTTGCTGCAGTGCTAACAAAAACCACTAATACTCCTCCAACCTTCAAACCTATTCTTCTCTGCCATTTCATTCATATAATCTTATTAACTGGAGTCCTCCAAACCCAAACGAAATGGTAGGGAATATCATGGTAAAAGTAAGCAATACAGTAGTAATGGTAGGGAATATCATGGTGAAAGTAAGCAATACAGTAGTAACATTACCTTAGATTCAGGTGGAGCAAACTTCTTAATTATCTTGGTCCATAAGCTTTCGATTGCATTTTGAAACCTCATGGCCTACTTCATAACTCTTTCTTGTACTTGAGCTCCTTCCTTCTTTGTTTGACTTATTTCTCTTATTTACTTCTTCTCAACAATTTTCCAATTTGCTTCCTTTGACTTGACTTTAACTTGAGCTACTCATTATTTGTCTTTGCTTTTATCATGAGCAATCCTTCACAAGAACCCATCTATTATAACCATGAACGGTCCATTCAATATTTATTACATCTAGTTGGTATTCATAATAGTAAAACATCATAATTCCTCGAGAGATCACCCTTCCTAATACTAATATGTATCCTAAAAGACACTTACCATAAAGTTTCTCCAAAATCAAACCCACTTAACCCAACTTTGAACTCTACTCAATCATACTAAAATTTTCCAATATAAACTTGGTCAATTCAAGACATGACTCTTTGATGTCTAAATGCAATATGTATTTAGACAGTGAAACGTTGAGGGTACAAGTGAAAGGTGGTGGTGGCTTTAGTCAGCACACCAAAAAAAAAAAATGGACAAGCCCTTGATAAGATAATTCTAAATATATTTACGTGCTAAAAAAATATTATATACTATATGTTGAAAAACAGAGCAGAGAAAAACAGAGGAGAAACCAATGGAGGAATTTATTTATCACTATGATCAGATAAAATCTGATAGTCATATCCTTACACAATGCCTCTATTTATAGAGGGATTTAGAAATTTCAGGAGTAAGAGAACCATCTAGAATGATGGTGCTGGAAATTTCTAGCTTCATTAATCATAGGCAGTGGTCGGTGGTCCTGGATAGTTCTTTGGTTAGTGGTGTTTGACCAATGATTAATTTATTATTCCAACATCCCCCCATAAATTAATCATCTAATTGTCTGAAATATCCCCCCATGATTTAGAAAAGATAGGTCCTAGCTAAAAGCCTTGTTATGTATCCGTTTACAATCACTTATCCAATTCTTCACATTGTTTCCCCAATCACTGTTGGGTTTTCACGGATTACCCCTAGCCAATGTGCAAGTTTGAAGTACTTTTTCAGTCACCACAAACTTTGCACTCAAGTGGTTTTAGCTCACCACAAACCTCACACATGAAATAATAAACTGGTTTAAGGATGACCACGAACCTCACAATGAATGGTTTCAGGATTACTACAAACCAAGCACTCACTGGTTCTAATGACCACAAATCATCATTGCAGGGAAATCATCATCACTCTGAGTGTTTTTTCTTTTCTTATACCTGTATCAAGATTGATTATTGAGTCCATATAAAAATAAATCCATGATCTACCAAGATACATGGGTGCCCATGCACTGTACTCGCTAGTTCTATAGGACTCCTTTTCGGATACACGGTTCATCAATAAGTAAAACCAAAAAACTTCTGAGGTGTTGGGTACAACTGAGATTGCAACCCTTACAATAACTCAGGTACAATGCATTTTTAACTTCGTGATTGCACACTATTTTAGATTGGCCTTTTTTCAAGAGCCTCCCAAATACTATCAATCACTTCACAAAATGAAAAACATTGATATCGTAAGGGGTATCTCAATAACATTTTTTTACTGAATTATCAATGAAACAAACACATTTTTAAAGAAAATTCACCTCCAACCCAAACAATCTTCTCAAGTAAAGTGGGTAGGCTAGAGAAAAATAGGGGAAAAAACAAGGGAGTCGCTGTTATTTTTTTTAATCATTCCTACCAGCTTCATCAATGTCCTCCAACTCCAATCATATTGTGATCTCCATTTTAATTCTCTAGTTGCAGCAGCTAAAATAATAATCAGTACTCAAAAACCTTCTGCACTCACGTGATCTTTGTCTGATTCAAATCAGTATTGGTGGGGTTTATAATCAGCGATCATCCTAAGAGATCATGACTTCAAGTCAAAGATGCAGAAAACCTTACTTTAATGGCAATTCAAATTCCACAATTTTCATTTCCACAACTCCCTTTGATCTCTTTTGACCAAATTTCTCTTTTTAAATCTTGCGATCTCAGCGGCAGGGGAGAATCAACAATGACGTATTTTGGCCTTCTTCACATCAGCGGTCTATCTCATCTATGACCTGCAAGTATAAGACAATACTGATCCTCCACAAACTTAGAGCTCCACAAAAAAAACTTTCTTTCTTTCTTTTTTAAAGACTGGAGTGATCAATTTCTTCGAATCAGACTTCTGCTAGTTTTTCACAATAGTGTTTCTTTTCTTAACAGCTGTTACGGCTGTCTTCCAACCTTAAATAGCAGCAAAATACTTCCTCACTTAATTTGATAAACACTTCACCAGATTATTTTGTCTTTCTCAAACCTCTTGGATCATCAACCATCAGCTCTGATACCATGTTGAAAACAAAACAGAGAAAAATAGAGGAAAAACCAATGGAGGAATTTATTTATCACTATGATAAGATAAAATCTGATAGTCATATCCTAACACAATGCCTCTATTTATAGAGGGCTTTAGAAATTTTTGGAGTAAGAGAACCATCTAGAATGATGGTGCTAGAAGTTTCCAGCTTCATTGCTGGTAGGCAATGGTTGGTGGTTCTGGATAGTTCTTTGGTCAGTGGTGTTTGACCAATGATTAATTTATTATTCCAACACTATAGAATTATTATTTAGATTTTTTAATTCCTTAAAATAATTGATTGAAAAATTAGAAAATTTAGATACGATTATTATAATAATATTCCAAAGAAAAAATAAAAATTCATTCAAATGGCCCTAAAAAGGGAGCAACAAGTGGGGAAAAAGGAAAAGGCAGGTTAAAGTAGGAATCACAGTTACATGTACGGTTTAGGATTTTGGAATCGCCCAAAATAAGGAATACCTATTTTGCTTATCAATTGTATGCAAGTAGGAGAACGTAGTCATACCTAAGTTTTCAAGTTTCACATTTACACCTGCAAAATGTCCAACTCTTGTACATGTCTCTTTCCTTCACTTGAATGCAGGAGGAAATAGCATCAAAGATAGATCAAAATAAAAGCAACCCTACCATTGTTAAGGACAGTAATAGAGATTCATGCTTAATGAGTAAGAAGGAAATGAGCATGCTTTTCCTTAAATAGAGATTCACCCGTAATGATACCCACAATTCAGTTGTTTGTCTATTCTCTTCTTTTGAAACCTCTTCACAAGTGTTGGAAGAAATATTTTGTACCTGACATTGTCTAGCTAATAAGCTATTGTCACATGGACTATGCTATTCTCGGAAGAATTTTTATTTTTACTTTTCTTTTTTATGTAGTAAGGTGAACATGTGTATCATCCATTGTTGGAACATGTGCTGTCAATCACAAACTAAAAAAGGTGAAAACTTGATTTTATGCACCAGTGCTATCATCCATCAAAATGAGTAATTGACAGTAAACTTGATTGCATAGGTGATTTGATGCAATGACCTTAAACAAAATATGTTTGTTATAATGATTATTTATAGCTAAATTATTTATAGATATGTTTAACTTTAACATGAGATTAACCTGTTGGAAATTACAATACAGGCTTGATACAGTGTTGGAAAAATTGCACTTTTTTCATAACTATGAGTTTAAGCATTGTTACAGTGATGCTAATATGGATGCTAATTTTTTGGCTAACAAAGAAATTGATGATGATCCTCCCTTGTCGGAATTAGAGGAATATGTCTTATTAAATTTGGTTTAATATGTGGGGATAAGTTTCCCTCACACTTATTACGGTGATTGGGATTTGTCTTATTGGGCTAATTTGAGTCACTCTCATGGGGCGAGGTTGCAAATATTTTCATTTTTTCTCTCCCCTCTTCCAACTTTCTCATCTCAATTTTTTATGCTTTATATCATTTCTTTGACTTTGATATCAATTTCTTAGCAAGTTGTGATGCTCTACCCTTGTTGGAATTGGTTACTCTACTTCACATTTTAATATGTTATTGCTTTCCAAGCAGCATTTGTGGGAATATTTTAGTTTCATTATTCATACTAATTTTGATGAATTTGATCCTATTCAGTGTCTGCATTCATGATAATGAATATGGCGATGATTCATCAATTTACATAATCAAACTAACCTTATAATTTTGTTTATTTGGTTCTTTTCACTTCACATAGTCTCATCCCCCTTTTTCAGTATGATGGATGGGGATTAATCTATTTGATTGAGCCGATTCATGGTATTGGACAAGGGGAGACATGGTATCTTTGATAGGCTTGATTCTCTTTGAAGTTCTTCTATCTTAGCTGGGGGTACTAACAAATATATGTGTGTAAGTATGTTTCTATTTGGTTCTTCTCCTCATTATGATGAATTGATGGTGGCTCATTTTTTATGACTATTGATTCATTTTGATGGGGAGGAGATTCTTATAAAATAAACATATGTTTGAAGGGAGTATTGTGTTGGCAAGTTGACTTCCTAAGGATGCATGACTCATTTTGTGTTGTCATCGTGGCAACAAAATCATACTAAGTTTCTGTCAAAGATAACTCAGAAGGAAAAATGACTAAGTATGGAAACAGGGCAGACAAAGATATTCAACGATCAACACATCAGCGCACATGTGAGAGATCAAGTTAGCATATGCACATTCATATATATGTTCTATAACATGTGTAACTACTACATCCAGACCCACATAGTACAAAACAATAGTATGGAGAAGTTACAGACAGATCAGTAGACCAGCAGTCCAGAAGACAGAGCATGGAAGCTGACTAGTGTTTTGATCAGCGTGAATTATTTTTTTATGTAATGGCTAAGCGTCTTTGATTATATGTTTGTAATGATGTAATTAGCATTTTTGTAAACACACTTGAGCCAACTTGTTCGGAAGCGTTATGTATTATGTTCTAGGGCCGACTAGAGTCTTGTTTTGGGTTGCGCCTATTCGAATATGAACATATAAGTTTGTAATGTAAAGTTATGTTACAAGTGTCAATTATTATGTAAGAGGAAGATATAGAAGAGTAGTATGATGAATTCAGTATATGATATAGCTCTTTAAGAGAGTAAGAGCATTTGCGCATACACGGAACTGATCAGACAACAGTGTCATCATAGCAGTTTACTTTTGATATAGTGTATATCAACTTTTAGAAGGTTGTAGCCTTCATCCTATTGGGCAGTGAGCCTAGGCAGTGAGTCATATACCTTTAACAGGGTTTTGTAAAAGAATCCTAATAGGGTCAGACCTTTAACCAGGTCATTGTACTTGCATTGTAAAGACTGCTTCTAACAGGGCAAAGGAACTTTAACAGGTTCATTAGACTAGTACAATATTTTTGGGTACTAATTTCCACCAGGGTTTTCCTCTGATCAAGGTCTCCCCGTAATCATATCATGTGTTATGAATTCTTATGTTAAGCTTCATTGAATGTATGTTTGATTTATGTTTAAGTTGCTGAAAAATAATAAATAGAAAAACACTGATTCACCCCCCCCCCCCTCTCAGTGTTTCTAACATATTGTCATTTCATTTTCTCTACAAGTATTTCATTGTAGATATCTCTATATCTATTAATTTTTTTTCTCTTATAAGGAAACTATGGTACTTTCAATCATTCTAATGTCCAGTATATTGAACTCATGCGTGGAATTTACTCCCATTTTGGAAATTTTGGTATAAGTATTTTCCATTAAGGCCTTGCATTCAAATTTTCTCCTTAGTCTTGATAAGAAACTGATGTGACATGATTTTTTCTTTCAAACCGGGGTGATCTCACAATAGTGTGTCCTAGTTTTCGGGACAAAGGAAATTTAGTTTTGCAAATATTTTTCAAATTTAACCCCTTCACCTAAATCCATGTGTTTTGATGAAGGGGTACAATCCTTCATGTGAATTAAGTAGAGTGTGGGTGTTCGCACAAAGAACTACTTCACACAAAGACCCCCCTTCACGTGAACTACCTCATGTAAGGGTCTTCGCACAAAGACCCCCTTCGCGCGAACACTTCTTTGGCTAGTTTTTTTATATATTTCCAACAACCCATTTCACTTTCACATTTCACTATCAGAGATCTTGTGGACCTAGGGCTTAGAGTAAACCAATGACGTCCAATGCAACATCAACACATCCTGAGATTTTTCGACCTCTTTCGATTATCATTACTATCAGGTACATGCATCTTTCCCTTTTTAATGTAAATTATATGTTTTATTTTTATTTTAGTTTGTTTGTTGCTTTAAATAACTTTTAGTTAGTAGAAAACCGTTGTAGAAATGTTAGAAAATATTAGAAAACCATAGTAGAAATGTTAGAAAATGTTAGAAGACATTAGAAACCGTAGTAGAAATCTTAGAAAATGTTCGAAAATCGTAATAGAAATGTTAGAAAGAATTTATAAAACATTAGAAAACCATAACATAGAAATGATATAAAACATTAAAAAATCATAGAAAATGTTAGAATTTTATTTTTTTTTAAATTGTTTTTAGTTAGTTGGGTAAAAGCACAATAAACTGTCACCCTTTTACAAAGGAAAAGGTTAACAACACCAAAACTAAAAACTACAAGGGCATACTAGTCACATTTCTATTGAGAATTTGAAGATGATGTAAACTGATGAAATGTGTGAAATAGGATGAATTGTATGCCTATACAATTTTTTAAAAAAATGAAAAAAATAAATAAATATGATTTTTGAAATTTTTAGGTTTATTTTTTAATTCCTAAAAAATACTGTAAATCAGGGAGTTTACCTCCTGCCAAATCATTATAAGTAAAACATTGTTTTTTCCTCCAATTTTAGAATATGTTTTAGATGAAATGTATAGCTAGTGCAGAAAAAAAAAGTGTTTTTGATATATAGTTTGCCTATTATAAGTATTCAAAGTCGTACTTACCTGAAATCAATAGTTCTTGTCTCCCACCATTTTTCCCCTATCAAAACTATACCAAAAACCAAATAAATTATATATTATTAAAGAGGACTGTCTTCTCTAGTGTTGTCTATGATTTTAAAAATTTTAAGAATTGATTTACCATTTTTTTTATATTTTCTGAATCAACAACTTCTCAAATCTTTATACACCTACATGTATTTTTTAGCGTATTTGTTAAACGTTTTGTAGTCGAAACAATATAAAATTTATATGTCAAGAATCATAGTTCCGAGATCTAGAAAAGGGTACTTTTATTTTTTTTTTCACATTTTCTAGTTTGAGCAGAGAAAGGAACAACAAAAGTGTAAACTTCTAGCTTTGTTGTGTTTTTCGAGGTTTGGTTTCCAACATGGCATGCCACCTAGGTATACTTGGTCGAGTACTCTTAGTGGTCGCCCCCTCGCGAGTGCGTGTGGGTGACCCACCCTTTCAATAATAAGGGTATATATAAAAGTTATTTAAAAAAAGAAAAGAATAACAATTACGAATTTCAATCCTTAGTTTAGAATATAAGGGTTTTTGAAGCTAGGGGGTATTTTTTTGAGACAGCTACAAAGGCATTTTCTGACCAGAGGAGTGTGAAGGAAATTTTTTTAGTCAAGAAGGATTAAAGAAAAAAAAATTCTTAGATTTGAGCAATGGGAAATAAAACGACTAGAACAAGGAAATATGATCGTAAAAGGGATGACCAAATGAAAGGTCATATGAAACTTATTGAAGAGAAACCGGTCAATGTTGAAGAAGAACCTATCAATTTTGAAGAGGGTGCAACTCAACTAGGGGAGGATATTGGTAGTAGTCGAGGTATACATATTTATCCTACAATGCAAAATTTGATTGAGATGAATAAGGAATCACTTGTCAGTCAAATTGCACCAGAGCACTTGATACATGAAAGCATTATTAAATTGCACGTTAAAAACATGTGGAGGGAATATTTTGAGGATAAAAAATTGGTGAGAAAAGCACAATTGTTTGCAAAGTTATGCAGGAAAAGAGAAATGACTCCAGTTTTAGAGTTGTTGGGTGTTGATAATAGGAAAATTGTAGGAGGTAAAGTAAAAGAAACAATAATTGAAAATTTACAGGGTGCATTGAACGTTGTTAATAAGACAGATCATGGTGGATCTGATTCAAATGATGCTAGAAGAGCGTTGATGACTTGATTTCCAATAAGAGATTGACACATAGAAATAAAGTTCGAGCAGTTTCTAATTTACTCAAGGTATCTCGAAGAATTGTTCAAAGATATATTAAGACGTGAAATGTGTTGGGTATGGATATTTAAAAGAATTGGGTATAGATTTGTAGTTCATTGAAAAGACAAAATTTTAGAACATGTAAGAGACGGGTTATTGAATTATGGACAAATAACTTTCATGTTTCTTCCAATAGAAGGGACACTATAGAGATAAAAGATGAAGAGACCGGTATGAATATTTCACATCCAAAACATTTTGTTGATACTACACAAAGTGAACTATTTGAAACATTCAAACAAGAATTTTTCAGATGTGAAAATGGGTCAGAGAATATTTGAGATGTTGCGCCCTTGCTTCATACACATAAATAAGGTTTGTGAAACATGTTGTCTAAATCATGTTGAGTTTCACTTATACAAATTGAAATCATATAAAAAGGTTATGGCAGTACTTAATCTAGATATGGTTCCTGGAAGTACAACATAATTTGTGAAGTCCATTTTATGTGATAAATTAGAAGACTCGGATGAATTCAATGTCCAATGTATAAAAATTAAATACAATGATTGTGGAAATTTATAGAAATTTCCTTTACAATTTGATAATATTGATATTACAACACCAGTCCCGGGGAAGAGATTTGCATATGAGAGATACCAAACGAAGATAGGACAA
Source organism: Thuja plicata (assembly GCA_018584345.1). Taxonomy (NCBI): domain Eukaryota; kingdom Viridiplantae; phylum Streptophyta; class Pinopsida; order Cupressales; family Cupressaceae; genus Thuja; species Thuja plicata. Next base: position 235,675 of record MU224326.1, on the reverse strand, counting down.
GAATAAAAAAAAAATTGCATTGAAGGAGAGTGAATTACTATACCTTCAGTTCATGGACATATTTTGATCTATGATTTATCCACATATCCAACATTGTCATGGTGCACGATGGCAAGCTAAACAGTTTGGTGATTCCAAAAATTGTTTCCCACCTGGTTGTATTCTTTCAGTTGTAAATTTTGAGGAGAACTATACATTTTATCCTCAAACAGAGCTCCAAAGTCAATATTATCATTCTGATCAAGTTGCAATAGTTTTGCATGTGACCTATAGAAATGCACAATTCGATTTGGATGAGATAGAAAGTATAGATAAAAATGAACGCATTAAAGAGGTTTATTTCTATATGAGTGATGATAAGGTTCATGATAGGAGCTATGTGGCTCATTGTTTTAGCATATTTTTTAACAATCTTGTGAATCACGAGATTAATACTTCACAACACTGGATCTGGTCTGATGGTTGTGCGAGTAAGTACTTGAATTACTTTCTTTTAGTATTTCAATTTCATTAGATATTTAAATTATATATAACTAGTTTTTTAATTTTTTTACATGATTATTTAGACATATATATTTATTTAAGTTAAATGTTCATGTGTGTATATGTATGTATGTAACTTTAAATTATGCAAGTCAGTTTAAGTCTACAAAAGCCTTTAGTTGGTTAGCCATGCAACATGCTAGACACAATGTTAAGTTTCTTTGGAACTTCTTTGAAAGTGGATAGGGAAAAGGAGAGCATGATGGAGTGGGAGCATGTGTGAAGCATACACTCTAACAACATGAACTTTAAGGTATGTGTACATTTGATATTCAACTTGTTTGTAGTATACTATATGTACGTGCTTGAACTTTAATCTTAATTTTCTAGAAATAAACTAATTTTACATGTGTACTAAATTTTTAAATATATCTAGGTAACATGAAAGAGAATGCAAAGAAATTTATTAAATGATGTCGAAATCATTTCGCTACTCGAGACACGAAACACAACAAATGTTACTTTTTGGAAGTGATAGGTATTTAAAAGTTTCATTTTTCAAACTCAAATTCTAAAAATTAAATTATCTAGGTCACATGTGTTTGAACGTTTCTCGTCCATATATAGCATGTACATGCATTTCACATTTTTTTAATTGAACTGAGCTGATCAGACTTTAATTTATTTAAAATTTATAATTTGTCTAGATATAAATTGATCCAATCCCTACAATTGTCAATCAATTATTGAAATGAGAAGTTTATATCAAGTGATGACTACATGACAACACAAGCCTCCACTAATTCAACTAAGAGATAAATCATGCTTTTGTGAAGATTGTGTTAACAACAACACAATGAGTCAATGTGTTAATATTGGAAATGGATATGTTTCAAAATGGTATCATAAAGAGTTACTCATAATGCCTACTTATGAAGGTGATGACAATGACATAGACATCCATGATCCTATATATTCAGCTGATTATGAACGTATTTCTGATTTAGTTGTCACAAGAAATTGTTGATGGTGATGGACAACAATATCCAACTGGTTCACTTGTTATTGAAGGCACCTATTATCAACAAGCTAAGATTGACAAAAATGGAGTCCAATTTATTGAATACATGCGTTGACAGAGAGTTCTACATTATAGTCACTTGGTTATAGTGACAAAATTGTAGTTCGAGATTGTGCCAAAAAAAAGACGTAGAAACCAAAAGTGGAAGTTGAATATTGAATAACACAATTTTTTTTTGGATATAATAAAGGATAAATATGATCCAGACTACATGTATTAGGATCTATAAATGATTTGAAATTCATGATTAGATTGAATTTATATTGATTAGGTTTTGAATTTTAATTATTAGACCTTGAGGAACTTGATACTTTTTTCAATTGATTAGATTAGATTGATTTTATCTATATATTGATTAAGGTTGTTTGGATTGATTAATAAATTGATTAAATATTGTTTGAAATTATCGATTGATTGGGTTTTGAATTATTGATAGTTTGGTTTGGACTTTAAATTATTTCTCAACTTCTAGATCAAGATACTTCGTTCAAGTTCAAAAATTGTGTGTGTACACTTGTGTAATTTTTAGATAAATTAAATCTATTGATATTACAAATTGATTATCTATTGATTAGGTAAATTGAATTTTAATTTTGATTAGACCTTTCAATACTTTTTTCAATTGATTAGATTAGATTGATTTTAGATCGATTTAAAGGCTGTTTAAATATTGATTAATAAAGTGATCTTAGAAATTGAACTCAATTATATTTATTAGATTTCAAATTATTTTCAAGTTCTAATTATTTTCAAGTTCTAATTACTTTCAAAATTGTACAATTGAATGTAATTAGGTTCAAAAAAATTAAAATTGATCTAGATAGGGCTTAAGGGTGTCCATAATAGGGCTTAAGGGTGCATAATATGGCATAAGGGGTCATATTAGCTTGATTAATTTTGATTGATTAAATTGTTTGAAGTTAGATTGATTATATATTGATTCTGGTTATACTAGATTGGTACTCAAGATTGATTTTAGAAATTGAATAAAAGATCAAGATTACTTAGATTTATTAGGTATGTTGATCTTCTAGATTGAATTTATATTGATTACGTTTTGAATTATTTTCAAGTTTGAGAAAATTTGTAATTTGCTAGGATTAGATATTACATGATAATAAAAATATCAATTTAAACATCAATGTCACATGTACATATAGATCACAAACATCAATGTAGATACATATTTATACATCTAGAAATGTAAAATGAACATCAAACATGTGTATCAATGTAAATGTCTATATCAACATAAAACACATGTATGTATCAATCTAAATATCTATAGATCAATGTAAAACACATGTACATCAATGTAAATGTCTATATATCAATGTAAAATACACATGTATCAATGTAAATGTCTATAGATCAATGTAAAACATGTATCAATGTAAATGTCTAGATATCAACATAACAATGTAAATCTATGTTTCTATCAATGTTAAACATGTATATAGATCTCATGTAAATTTCAATGACCTCCATCGCCACTGTCTCCAGGCCTATGTGGATCATCGTCCTGCTGAACCCGAGTCTGTATGTAAATGTAACAATTTACAAATTTAATTAATATAATGGACCAAGTTTTTTATAAAATGTACATTTAAACTTGAAACAAATAAATTATTTTACCTTTGTATCCTAATGAATTGGATTAACATGCTCCTCTAAATCTCCATATACATCGCCCATCGTAGTGTCCAGTATCTAGTTCAAATTAATTTAACTATATAGTTTATATATAGATAGATAGAAAGATAGATAGAGAGATAGATAGAGAGATAGATCAATGGCATCATCCATAAGCAAATATGAGAATCCAATATGAAATCGTGAGGTCATAGGTGTCGTATATAGGGGAGGTTGTGTATGCTATCGAGGTGGTGTAAGATCATCCAAACTCTATTTTGGATCTATAGGATATATCTGGACATCATCCTATCTGGAGGTACCTGCATCTGCATCTCCTTATCCCCAACTGCTGCATGTGGAGGATCTCGCCTAGTCTCCTTGAATGAATGTAGGAATATCATGTGGAGGAACCCCATGTACCATAGAAATGTGCTGGTAAGCTTCCAAGAGATCACTGACTAAAATGAAGCTCATGTCATGCGAATGATCCTCTAGTAGTCGTGTTATCTCATATGGAGTGGGAAGATCAAATCGGATGTATGGATCATAAAATGGACTAGAAGGATCAACGCCTACACTCATTTGGGATCTGAGCATGAACCTACCCACATAATCAGATGGCAACTCATCAAACTAAGTCAAGATGGTGGAAATGCTAGAAAACATATCTATGCATGCATCCTCGACTGTAACTTGTCCAGCTCCAGTGCAGGTCTCCAAACATTTCAGAAGAACCAAATGGTTTTGACCCACCAATGCCCTCTTACTAGGGGGGTGTGGTAAATCAGGTCATCTACACTTATCCTGATATCTCCCCCGATCTTGACCAACATGTTGAGGTAAATTTGTGTAATCAACATTGTAACCCAAAGCGAACTTTGCAAACAATTATTTGCAGAAATATAGGGGCACCTCATCCTTTCGGAGCCACATATTATGGACCCTCAACCATCTCAGATATATATAAAAGGGGCTACTACATCATCTGTACATTTTGTGACCCTGTATGCTCTAACCACCCTCCTATCTATGTAATGGGTTCCAAACATGTTCTTAACCTGAGTAATAGAAGCATCTGAATAAACTATCCTACAACCCACAATACTTGTGACAGTACTAGAGAGGATATGGTAAAAAACATCAATTGATGTACCATCATATGGATTGTATGATTCATCCTTTTGAATAATACTCATTAAGTCGGTGCAAATGGATGTCAATTTCTCCCTATTAGGGAGGATAGCACTATTTTGCAACACCCACTCTAGCAAAGCTAGAGCGGTCTGCATCTTCGAGACAGTCTCCTGTCTACGACTGTGTCGACTATGTGGGGTACCATGGTGGTTTGAGGATGCTCGTAAGGCCTGACTATTATGAATGCTAGGATCTTAACTAGTAGAAGCCATGAAAAAAATGTAATATCTAGATAAAAACTGCTTGTTGCAAGTGGGTACATACATACATACATACATACATACATACATACATATATATATATACATATGTATACATATATATATATATACATATATATACATATATATATACATATATATATATATAGATATATGTATA
>MU224326.1:154682-227392 GCA_018584345.1 Thuja plicata | reverse complement strand
TATGTAAATTATGAGGAGGTTGCATTTTAAAGATTTTTTTTTTTTTTATGTTTAGTTATGATTATTGTTCTTCTTTCATAATGAATGCTCGATTAAGAGATGTAATATAAAAAAAAAGTTGTGATAAATTTCATTTGTCAAACATTTAACACATACACCAACAATTACATATTTGAGAGTTATCTTCAAAAATAACTAGAGAAGAAAGGAGAAGGGTATTGGCCAAGCAAAAAATGGTGTGATTTTTTCTAGGAAGAAGTTAAATGTACTAGAACTCACTCGATGGCTTCAACAACATAGAGAATTGGTAAAGGTCAATTCTACATAGAGTTATTGTGAATTTTGTCAATGCACAACATGTATCACGAAAGGAATGTTAGTAACATATATGTCTTACATTTAAAGGATTGTGTATGAAGGATGTACAGAATTGGAGGCAAGGGTAAAAAGACAAAACAAAGGTAAAACATGCAAAATTAGTATACATGTTAAAGTAATTTTGGAATCTGAAACATAGCTAAGGTGACATGGAAGCATATATAATTAGGAAAAGTAAGTTACACTACTACTCAGTATTATTGCTAAGAAGGTACATAACAAGAACTTATAATAACTATAAATGCTAGATAAGAATTATCTACATACATTAATAAGATATACAATGCAAGCATGAAAAGACTCATAAATATTTAAGCATGCTACCATAGAATATACATGCAATCTTATAATATATCACAAGAAAGAAGTGTGATAACCATTACATGTTACTCTCTCCATATCTATCTTTGTCTCTTTATTTTCTATCTCTTTCTCTATACCTCTCTTTATCTCTTATATCTATCACCTCCCTTCTCTTCCATTTTTGACCGTCTATGTCTATTTCCTTATTTCAAATTAATCTCATGTATACCAAAAAAAATATATGCCAAAAACAACAACAATTTATTTCAAAATTGACCTTTCATATCTGTTCGAGGGATCCATTGCACCCGAGAGAACAATTGAAAGTACTCTCCTCCTCAATTTCTGCTCACTTTATTGCAATTCACACCTTCAAAAGGCGCATTGGATTCTTGTTTCTTGCAACCGCCCAATAAAACAAATGCTAACCCATTATAGGCCTATAAAAATATCTGTCATGTCAAATTTCAGCCAATAGAAAAGCACATTCTGATTAGTGAAGTAAAAATCTGGCACACTAAAAATAGACAAAAGCACATTCTATATCATATTTCACAACATAGACAAAATAATTTGGTTTCCAATGCTTTTATGTCAATTGACGTGGCGTAAGACTGTGGCGACCACGATGAAGTCGGGTACTATTGACGACAAATACCGTCGCGCTGCCTGCCGTACCAGACCTCTTTCCAGCACAGAAGTAATGGTGCTAACTACAAATATATTGTTTCTCAACGTATTCAACGTATTTCACCAAGGTACATAGGGAAAGTATCAATTGTTGGGGAAAGTATCAATTACATAGTTTACTTATTGTCATAGGGACTACGAGAATAGCGACACCTAATTTTTGTAATTTTGGTAGTAATCTCTATTCATTTAATTAATCTCACATGTATTAATAGTTGATCATTTATGTATCAATAATTGATCATTTCTTAGCTTTTTTATTCATGATTGACTCATTTGTGCACTACTACTCGAGATTTGTGCATCTACTGAGGCACTTTTGGTGATTTTGAGTGGACAGTTATTAGACCATCTTCAAGAAGGTATCAGACAACACTTTGAAATGACCGCTTTCTTACCCTTTTGTGCATAACTCCTACAATGTGCATCATTAATACCAAGAAGTCGAAACCTTAACTTTAAGCAATCAAGTCAAATACAGAGACAACAAAAAAAAATCATTGAAATCTGATATATTGTATAGGATATATAGGTGTGTGAAGTTAGCTATAGCAACTACTCGTGCATTTCCCCTAGGAGAAGCTTACTAGCAATTGTTATGGCTAATTTTGCACATTCACATATTCTATATCAGAATTATACATAGGGGAAAGGATTCAGTAGTTGAGCACCCTAACATCGTATTTCTCAAAAATCTATATCAAAATTCAACATAGGGGAAAGGATTCACTAGTTGAGCACTCTTACGTCGCATTTCTAAATCTTATCTAGAAATTTCAAGTCACTCCCATCTTTTAGAAATAATTTACTTGATAAGTCCCTTGCTTACAACTAAAGTTTCAGGGTCACATCGTCAAGTATGAAGCCACATCAACATGTTTTATTGCCAAGGTGTCCAAAACAAGCCAAAAAAAAGTGAGACCAATGGTCATGTAAAAGGGATACCCAAACTTGTATAGTTTATGTGGCATCACATGATTGGTTGCTTTATAGAACTAAGAAGTACATTTCATTCAATTATGGGTAGTCATTAGTAGCAATAGCAAATTTAAAGTCACAACAATTGGTGCAATGCTGTAAAAAATATTGGACATTAAATCAACCAATTTGGGTATTGAACCAATAATAGTTATCACAACCATTAGAATGTGCTCAAGTACTGGATTCTTTCCCCTATTTTACAATAGTTTTCAATGATTTATTTTGGTGCCTTCATAAGTGACTTAAATGCTTATAGCTATTGTTTCATCTTGGTAGTCATGATGCACACTGTGGGATATGTTATGTGTACAATGCCAAAAAGAGGTCATTTCAAAATGTTGCTCGAAACCTACTTAAAGATGCCCCAATAACCATGCACTACAAGAACCTCAAAAAATGCTAATACTTATGTACAAATGTCCCATAATCATTCAACAATTACTAATTCTTATTAAAAACAACTATTGGTACATGATATATTTATTAATAGGCTCTTAGTCATCATTTTTCAAATGGTTTCTTTAAAGTTAGTGATTGGGGGGTTGGCTGAGTGAGGAGTGAATAATAATTGGAACATGGATAGTAACTATTGCTCTTCCCCTAGTTACCCATCACTAGGGTTGATAGTGTCTATAGATGGTTATAACATTTCCCTTTAATTGGATATTTTGTGGGGAGGACTTCCTCTAAAATCATGTCTTGGGAATGGGTTAACAAGCACTAGGGCCCACTTTTGATCTAGCTTGATGTTGCCCAGAACCTTGCTAAGGGGTTCTTTCTTTTTAATTTTTCTATAGCCAACCATGATCAGGCTATTCTCAAGAATGATCCTAGTATGTTTCCTCATCTTTTTTGGTATTTCAACTCTAAACCCAAGACTTAAAATGAAAAAGATTGCATGCTACTTTGGCCTGAATTTTTGGCTCCCTCCCTTCCATGCTAGAAGACATACATCCCATTCCTTCCTCTTTGAGAAAATTTATATGTGTGGGGTGTGATAGGATTTACCATGATCATTTGCATTGACACTAATGTTGTCCAGAACCTCCCTAGTATATTTGACTTTATCCTCATTAATTATTTTTCATTTTTGTGAGGCCAACAATGTTAAGGCTATCCTTAAGCTTAGTATTTGTTATGTTTTCTCATCTTTTTTTGTATTTCAACTCTTTAATGACAAGATTTAATAGTTTCATATGAAAAAAAAATTGCGTGCTAGTTTGGAACAAGTTTTTGGCCTTTCCCCTTCCATGGTAGAAAGTTTTTCATCCCACTACTTCCCATTTGAGAAAATTTATGTGTTGAGCTTGATACATCTTATAAAGATCATTTTCAAAAATGTATTTGCATTGAGATTGATGTGTCAAAAGATTCAAAAGAGTTAATTGGCATTCAAATCCCCAACCTCCATCACAGCCATAGTCATTGTGGAGGGGCACTCACTTGACAAATTTCTGATTGGCAAACAAAAAGGGCATTATGCAACCCCCTAAGCAACTTTATATAACAGTGCGAGTACAACAATATGGAACAATATTTTATGGACATTCCCCAAAAATTCATGAACAAGATGTGGCACTATAAAATTTGGCTAGAAAAAAAACATAACCATTAGTAGATTTATCATCCAATATATTAACACCCAATCTAGATCTTTTACACAAACAAAGAAACATGGGATATACAGAAATATGGATGCCAAAGTGTATAATTTCACAAATATATCAAAAAATCTATTTGGTTTCAAGTCAACAAATCTCTTTGATCTCTTACATAATTCTTGACTATAAATACTACCAAATGTATATTTTGTTTAGCATGTGTTATAACTCAATTAAAATACAAAACATTTTTTATATAATTGAAAATCTACCCATTTCAGTGAATAATTACAATCAATTTTTAATCTTGATTAAAAGATGGTATAAGTATATTTGAAATCAATTATTTAAAAAAATTTCTATGACAATGTGAAAACAATTCTACACCAAAAACACACATAATAATTTTCTTCTTAACTAAAAAATTTGTCTAATAAAAAAAATAATCCATAAAAACCATGCCATTTAAAATATCACCTTGAAATCTTCATATAAATTTTTAGATCCAATTTAAAATTTTCAAAACCATGAAGCTAAAAACCTTATCAATCTTTTCAAATGTCCATCTTCTTGGGATTTTTTTAAAAAAAACCATAAAGGGACTTCTTCAACTTGTAAACAAAATTAATACAATTTTTATTTTTAAAAATCAAATTATCGACTCTTATATTTCTTGATGTATATTTTAATCTAAAAATAATTAAATGATATGTGTTTGATGAAGATATAAGTTGAAACTAGAAACCAAAAAAAAAAAAATTCTACCTATTTTAATTTAATGACACATGGACAAGTGTTTCTTCATAAGCAATGTAATTATTTGATTGAAACCTTTAGCAATCATTGTAGATTATTTTTCAAAATTAGCATTAAAATGTCAAGTTTTTATCATAATTAAAATTATATAAATAATCGCAAGATATTATGAAACCACAGTTACAATGATACAATAATTATTATATTTTCAATCACATATTTTTAATAACTAAAGTAAATATTGATTTTAATCTCTATTTATTTTAATAATGTCTCATATTTTTAAAAACATTTACTGATTAAATTTTTCAAGACGTGTCAATTTTAAAATCATAAAAAATGTATAAATTGTACTTCATTATTTTTCCCAATGACATTTAAAACACTTAATGAAAAAATATGTTAAGGTGTAAACTCAAAGCTATATTCAATTTTAGTAGTAAATATTACTTTAGAAACTACATTTTAAACAATAATATTCTTGTTTTTATCACATCTTTAAAATTTGAGTATAAACATCTCAAATTATTAAACAAAATATGTGAAAGTGTAAACTAATTTAGAAACTGCATTTTAAATATATCATACTTAGAAGTTGAGTCCAAACATCTCAAATTATTCTCTAAAATTTAAGTTTAGTTGAGTTTATTTTTAAATAGAAATTTTTAATGATCCACATTTGTATACATTTAAATAGGTTTGAATTTTTATATAACGTCATCTAGTTTTAATTTGAACCTATTATAACCAACAATAGTCATACCCTTTGGATAGACACAAGTTCCTAAGTTTGGTTCTTTATCAACAAAATCATGTTCTACTTTCATGACTTGCTTCCATTAATAAAATTGGATCATTAATCTATAACACTTTTTCCATAATTGTATTTGCATTCCCTTTTTATCAAATATTTCATCTATAGTGGTATTATCCATGTGCTCAAATCTTGTAATAGTCCACATCTCATTATCAACATCATCATTGATATAAGCATTTGTTGTTATAGAGAGAGGAGAAATAGCTTAACTTGCAAATTTTTAGTTAAATATGATATTTCTATGAATAAATACATTTTTTGTTATCAAATCATAGAACATAAAAGCATTTAATTCTTCACTATAACACACACAAATGCCACTTACTTAAATTAGTTTCAGGACTTTCCGTATTTTGTCAAGGATATGCCCAAAAAAGTGTACCCAACCATTTTAAAATATTCACATAAAGTTAATTGTCACAAAGTGATTGGAATACATTTATGCAATACTCACCCCTATTATTCATAAAACAATTAATTTTCTTGTCACTCTAGTTTTGAATGAGTACCTCAAATTCTCTTAAAAAATCAATTACTTGACTTCTCAAAGAAATAAACTCGTATTCATCTACTATTATTATAAATAAAAGAAGAAGTAAAAGATATCTCACTTCACATAAATCAATACAAAATGAATACTTGTAGCCAATGATTAACTATCCATGATTCAACTGGATCTAAATAGTTTTTTATAATATAGCCTTATTAGATACCTTCAAAAGTAAAATTATTTGTTAACTCTTTAACTATACTCAATCTAATCATGTATTAAAATTTACTTTTTACTTTCTCAAATTTATCATATTAATTTTTTGATATAATCATTTGAGTGATAGAAGAATGAGAGAATGTATATTTGTCATCAACAAAGCCAATAAAGTTGAAAAGTCTATCCTTATTATAATTCTAGGTCAATATTAATTACATTCATTGACTCTTTTCTATATCTGGCAATAACGTATCAATTGTCATCAACAAAGGTAATCAAGTTGGAAAGTCTCTCCTTACAATAAAACGACCAATATAAATTAATAATAATAAATAAGACCTGCAGGTCTTATTTATTAAAATTGATTGCTAGCAGGTCTTATTTATTATTATTGCTTGATTTGTTTTGTAATTTATTATTTACCCAGATGATAATATACTGCACATATTGCCAGAAGAGTCGAGCACGAATTGAAGATGTGAAAGATGAAGAAGTCGCTGTGAAAGTAGGCAATACAGCTATTGAGCTGACACTAAAGTTGCGTAAAGTACAAACAATATAACTTTGACTGACATAGAGTTCGGAGTACAACTCTTAGAATAAGTGCTCGAAAGTAAATTGATTATCTTGCAGGTTTTTCTGTGCCACAGTGAAGTATTTCTCTGTAAATTGAATAGAATGGGCTTGTGTTTTGTAGAGCCGCCCCCTTTTTTTTTTGGAGGGGGGGGGGGGTTTCAACTTGGTATCAGAGCTTTAGAATGGAGAATTTTCTAAATGCCTGGCCTGTGGATTGAATGTCGGCTATAACTGAATTCCTGTGTGCTTTCATTTGGAGTGAAGAGGTGCATGTTTCTTGTATTCCTTTCTATATTATTTCCAATGTTTACCTGAAACCTATATAGAGAAGCTTTGTAAGTGGCTGCCTGAAAGAGGAAATGTTGCTTGTGTAGTATCATCTCTCAGCCAAAGGAGAGCCAAAGGAGATCACTGGATTATTATGAGTCATTATGAGTCATGAAATAGGAAGATTACCATTGTCTGGTAAAGCCATGAGTGTCTAGTGTTATAGGTTAGTTGTGGGAGTTAGTGTTGATGGCTTTAGGTACAAAAAGTTTGAATATGAGGTGAGATAGTGTGTTAAAGATAGTTGTCATGGTGACAAGGTCTATTTGAGCTGCGTGTTCTGGTTGGGGGTAAAAGTGTTTGGGTTGGAGGTGAGAGAATTTGTCAGTCTAAATATGAAGGCTATGTAATTGTAAAAATGGTCATGTAAAAGAATGTTGTTGAGATAGAAAGATTTGTTTTAATTTTGTGAAGTACTTGATAGTACTTGGCAGGTTGGTGAAAAGAGGTAAGTCCCAACAATGTATGAAGATTGAAATAGTGGATGGTTGTTAAAAGACAAAATGAAAGTGTGTATTGTATCTGGTTTGATGTAAGTGGTGCATGATCGGTTGTACGCGACACCCCAGATATTTTTTGTTTCACATATTGATAAACCATGTATCTGAAAATGATTCATATACAATTGGCGAGTACAACAGTTGGGTACCCATATATCTTGGTAAATGGATTTCTTTTTATATGAACTCACCAATCAATTTTGATGTAGGTACGGAAGGATTAAAGACTAGAGTGATGATGGTTTCCCCATTTTGATGGTTTGTGACCAGTGTGTACCTGGTTTGTGGTAGTCCAAAACCATTTATTGAGAGGTTCATAGTCATTTGAAACCACTTGTGTGAGAGGTTTGTGGTGATCTTGAAACCACTTCAAAATCGCATCGATTAGGGGTAAGCCTAAAATCAAAGTGATTATGATGAGGGGAAGAAACATGATAGATGAAATTTGATAAGTGATTGTAAATAAGAACCTAAGAAGCCTTCACGCTAAGACCCATCCTTTCTAGATTATGAAAGGATATCTAAGACAATTTAATAATTGATTTATATGAGATGTTAGAAAGTAAATTTATTATCAACTACACATTGTTGGCACAAACACAAGGCCCCTCACACTGACAAAGCGGCTTAACATAGTCTGCTCTTTATCAATGCTTTTCACATTGTTACTGTGTGCACTATTTCATCCATCTGTTATAAATGTTGCAGCGAACTCTAGGCTACAATAAAATTCGTATTTAATATGTATTTCTCTATAAATTGAATAGACTAAGCGTATATTTCGTAGAGCTCATGTTTTTTTTAGGGATTTCTCCTTGTACCATAGTTTGCAACTATAAGTTCATCCAACTTTCGAGCCTCTCTAGGCAATTTACACTATATTATTGGGTTCGATATTGTTTGATTTCAGAGAGTATAATGATTGTACTTCCACCTCAAAACGTTTATAATATTTTGTTTTACACAACATTATCTTCTGATCGTTTGCGTCGCCATTCATGGTGAAAAAATAGTGTTTTTCCAGGCTTTCTTATTTCTGTAATAAAAAAATGGTGAAAAATAGGGTTTTTCAAATGATTCGTAATCAAAATAGTATTCTCTTTGAGAGAGAGAGAGAACTTCAAAAAACCAATAGATTGGAGTGACTATGATGACCATGAGAGAATTGAATTAAGATATCATGTGCGCATGTGGAAGAGATCTTGAAGAAGACTTTGTTCTGCAAAGAATTATGATTATAATTTTGAATTTAAATCGTGAAGATAAACATAGAAGGGAGGTCCCAAAATAGCGTGTCCCACATTCTTGATAACTTTGATACTGAAATAAACATTCTTACAAAAAAAACTTCACATTCAGACACATATTGTAACTAAACCATGTTACGAATTTGAAGATGATGTAAATTAGACTTTTTTAGCATTTTGTGTTTAGATTCTAAATATGCAGTTTTCAATTTTTTTGGAATGGATTTGCATTCATTTTTCCATCTCCTTCAAAAAGTGTTTTTTAACAAATAAACAACATTTTAAATGAGTGGCATTCACTTATTACTACATAAATATTTTTCTAAAATAGTAAAAATATGATTGTTTCGAATTTAGATTTATAATACTAATATCTAGTTATTGCAATTGATTTTATTTGATTATGTTGAATATTTTGTATTTTATTTAGCCTGAAGTGACATTAACTATAATTTAGACATACATTAATTTACTAGTCCATATCTTGTTGAGTATGTATCAAAATTAATTTATTTATTTTATTGGAAAGAGGACATCAATACCTTTTGCGAAAATATTTTTCTTATTCTTTTTTACTTAGTTTGCTATTTCCATAAGAATTGAATATAGAAGTTGAACATGGTGAAAATCATATGTTTGGTAAAACTAAAAATATGAAGTTATAATAAACTCAATATATATCAAAATCACAAGCATTAAAAATCTTTTTCCAAATAGAACAATCTTGCATTTGGGTTTGTCAAGGTTATTTTGTTTAAGTCCTGAACCAGATCTTGGAAAGCGAAATTTTGGTAGAAACAAGGTGAGATATGAGGAGAAGCTCATAATAGGGGTGTTTGCACTAACACTTATTCGTGCAAAGTGGGATCGCATGAACACGTTTGGATTCGCACGAACTTGTGCTCATGTGAACACATTCCACATAAACATCTAGCTAACGATTGACTTTGCACAAACACGACTTAAATTAATGAATTGTGTTTGTGCGAACCATGTCAGCATGTTTTTCTTTTGTGGAAAAATTTTATAGTCCGCTATAAATATATTGTAATTTTTTTTAAATAAAAAAGAGTAATTCACATTTTCTTTGGTATAGAATTTTGAAGTGCATTTTTTGGTGGAAGATTTTCAACTAAATTTTTTGGCGGAAGATTTTCAAGTGGATTTTTTTTGAAAGAAAGAGATGGGAAATTAAAGAACAAGGAAAAATAAGTCTCAACGAAATTGGTCAACTGAAAAGGAACAAAAAAATAATGAAAAATAATTGACACACTAATATAGAATGAAAGCAAGCATGCTTCTCCCTCTCCTCTCTCTAGTTTATCCATGTTTATCTCTCTAGTTTATTCTTTTTTCTTATTGATCTTTGTGTTTTTCTTTCTCTCTTTATCCTTCTTTAAAACATTTCTCCCTTCCTCCATCCCTTATGTGTATTTAGAATCTATCTTTCTCTCTCTCCCTCCCTCTCTTCCCTTAAGTCTTTATAGGACCCCTACTCTCTCTCCTTAAGTCTATTTTGAATCATTTTTAGGCTCTCTCTCTCTCTCTCTCTCTCTCTTCCTCTCTCTCTCTCTCTCTCTCTCTCTCTCTCTCTCTCTCTCTCTCTCTCTCTCTCTCTCTCTCTCTCTCTCTCTCTCTCTCTCTCTCTCTCTCTCTCTCAATTAAATGTATATGTTAGAGTTATGTATAAATGTTATTCATGTAATAAGGTTATATTGTGAAAAATTGTTGAGACCATTTTAAATTATGGATAGTTAATCATTGGCTACAAGTATTCATTTTGTAATGACTTATGTGAAGTGAGATATCTTTTACTTTTGTAATAGACATATCCTTTCTTTTATTTATAATTATAGTAGATGAATACGAGTTTATTTCCTTGAGAAGTGAACTAATTAATTTTTTAAGAGAATTTGAGGTACTCATTCAAAACCAGAGTAACAAAAAATTAAATGACTTATGAATAATAGGGGTGAGTATTGCATATATGTATTCTAATCATTTTGTGACAATTAACTTTATGTGAATATTTTAAAATGTTTGGGTACACTTTTTGGGTGCATCCTTGACAAAATGTGGAAAGTCTAGAAACTAAAAGTAAGAAGCGCGCGTGTGTGTGTGTGTGTGTGTGTGTGTGTGTGTGTGTGTTTGTTATAATGAAGAATTAAATTCTTCTATGTTCTATGATTTCGCAACAAAAAAAGTATTTATTCATAGAAATATTAGATTTACAAAAAAATTGCAAGTGAAGCTTTTTTATCCTCTCTCTATAACAACAAATACTTATATCAATGATGATCATTTTGATAATTAGATGTGGAAAATTACAATATTTTAACACACAGATACTACCACTATAGATGAAATATTTGATTCTTCTCAGGGTCAACCTTTTTTTTATATATTTATAGAGGAAATAATACTTTTATGATAATTCTGTAGCTAGACCAAAAAATGGTGTATTAAAGGGATCTAAATCAATAAATCTTAATATGGGAATGCAAATACAACTATAGAAAATGTATTATATATTAATGATCTAATTTCATTAATCGAAGCAAGTCATGAAAGTAGAATATGGTTTTTTTGATAAAGAACCAAACTTAGGAAGTTATGTCTATCCAAAGGGTATGATTGTTGTTGGTTATAATAGGATCAAATTAAAATTAGATGATGTTCTATAAAAATTTAAACCTATATAAATGTATACAAATGTGGATCATTAAAAACTACTATTTAAAAAAAAGTTAACTAAACTTAAATTTTAGTGAATAATTTGAGATGTTTGTGTTGGAAATAAGATGAGTAACTGAGAGGGGAGGGGTGAATAAATTACTACAAGAACAAATCCAAGTCCCTTAGATCTCTTAAATAATATATCACTGTCACTCTGTCAATTAAGATATTCTGTGGTAACTCGGACAACCAATTAATCTTAAGATATTCAAATTAATTATCCTTTTGAGATTAGGTGCAGAAACATAAAGCATAAAGTAAATAGCATGAACACAGATGACACCAATATTTAACGTGGAAAACCAATACGGGAAAAACCACCAATTGCAGCTAGTTACTATTTTTCACTCTTTTGAAGTGAGCCTTGTTAGGAGCCAACCTTGTTAAAGGTTACAAAACACACTGTTAGGTGGGACGTTGTTAGAGGATTTAATCACCCTGTAAGGAGTGGCCTTGTTAGAGGTCTTCAAACACTTCAATATAGAAATTTCACCTTGTGAGAGGATTTACAAAAGACTGTTATGTCTACTCTGTTAAGAGATTTGAATCATTGCTACAATTGTTACAAAGTAACAATGGATTGAACTGATTGTACATGCAACTACATTTGCTGATTTAGATCTTGATCTAGTTGTAAATTGGATCCTCACTGATAAAATATTCTGTTGCACATCTGTCTGGATGATCTGTCCTTAATCAGAATCCCATCTGATTTCACCTTTTCTCTTCATATCATATTCTCATCCACTAACTCAATTGTATTCACAATCCAAACTTGACCTAATATAAATATGATAGACCTTGTCAAGTTGGCCTCAATAATCTTCCAAATAAACAATAAAACTAAAATATGTCAGCCTCATATAACCAATTAAACATAAAATGTACTTATCTGTTAGTCAGCTGACACTAACTATTTAACTCGGTCAATACTAAAATTATTCAATGCTCGACCTTCACTGCAATGCTCGAGTGAACTCGGTAAGAACTAAACTTCTTCAATACCCGACAGAGCTTGGTAAACACTGAGATTCACTTGGCATGCACTAACTGTGCTCGGTTTGGATGTAGATATTTGTGTAACATCACTACATAAGTGCATATACATGTGTAACATCAATGCCAATATACAATTGAATAATTACCATCAACAATATCCCTCTTTGGAATTGATGGCAACACAACATGTAATAATACAAAGAATATTAGAGCAACATTAAAATGAATCAAATTTTATTAATGTCCTTAGCTTCATTCTGATTCACATCCATAAAACTCCTTCTGTCAACAATAACTGAAATACAAAATTCTCCCTCTTACATCAATCTCTGTCTCTGAATAAAATTTCTCCCTTTGTCAACAATATTCTTTCTTTTAATAATTTCTTCTGGCATGACATCAATAGACTCTCCCTCTTTGACATCCCAATGTCAAAGACGCTGTCCAAAGTAATTGTAATGTACTTGAATGTACTAATTCATATGCAATGAGCTCTGATAAACTGCATCAATATGTTTGATCTTTTTTGTAGCTCGGTTGATGCATCACTAAATTGTTCTTTAGTGAGCCTCAGTTAGGGGAATCACCTCTAGCTTTCCTCTAAGATATAGTAATGCATCCTTAGGTAAAGGCTTGGTGAATATGTCTACAACTTGTTCTTTATCACTCTCATATTCAAACCTTACTTCTTTATTCTGAACTAATTCTCTCAAGAAATGATACTTTATTGCAATATGTTTGGTCTTTGTATGCAACACTGGGTTCTTTGAAATGTTAATAGCACTAGTGTTGTCACAATAGATAATAACTGGTTCTTTGATTTCTTCCTTCATACCTGACAATAGTTGTTTGAACCATATGCTATTTGAACTATTGACTACTACAACAACATAATCTGCCTCTGCTGTAGACTGAGAAATGTAGTTTTGTTTTTTACTAGTCCAGGAGACTAACCTCTTTCCAAGAAAGAATGCTTCACCACTTGTGCTCTTCCTGTCGTCAACATTTCCTGCCCAATCAATATTAGTAAAATTCCTCAAGTCAAATTTTCCTCCTTTCTTATACCATAATCCATAATCTTGAGTACCTTTAAGATATCCCATAATCCTTTTGATAGCCATCAAATGATTTTCTCTAGGATTAGCTGAAAACCTTGCAACAATACCAACTGCTAATGCAATATCAGGTCTAGTGTGAACAACATATTGTAGCTTACCAATCATGGACCTATAGGTAGTCTGATTTACCTCCTTTGAATCATCATCCTTAGACAACTTATGTCCACTAGACATAGGTGTCCCAACTGGTATGGAATCTTCCATTCCAAATTTCTTCAGTATCTCTTTGATGTATCTTGACTGAGTAATGTAGATACCATCCTTCATTTGATGAACTTGTAAACCAACAAAGAATTTGATTTCACCAAACATAGACATCTTAAATTCCTTACTCATAGTTATAGAGAATGCTTTACATAAATCATCATATCCTGTCAATAGTATATCATCAACAAATATATCCGCTAATAGTATCTTGTCTTTAGGGCCTTCTTTGATGTACAAGCTACTATTATCATTAGTTCTCTGAAATCCAATACTTACTAGGTAACCATGCAGTCTTTCATACCAGGCCCTGGGAGCTTGCTTTAGTCCATTCAATACTTTGTGCAAATTGTAGACCATATTCCTCTTGTTAGGATCTACAAAACCTTTAGGTTTCTCAATATAGACTTCTTCTTCTAGGATTCAATTCAAGAATGCAGACTTTACATCCATTTGATAGACCTTGTATCCTTTTTCTGCAACATATTCCAAAAGAGTTATGACTCCTTCAAGTCTTGCCATAGGAGAAAATTTTTCTCCATAATTAATACCCTCTTATTGAGCATATCCTTTACATACTAATCAGGATTTATTTCTAGAAACTTTACCTTTTTCATTCATCTCATTTCTAAAAACCCACTTAGTACCAATTACATTCTTGTCTTTTGGTCTAGGTACAAGAGTCAAGGCTTTGTTCTTTTCTATTTTCTCAATCTCTTCATTCATTGCTTCTATCCAACTTTCATCATTCAATGCATCATTGATAGATCTAGGTTCAATTTCACTAAGAAAACATGTACCTTTAATTTTGTTCCTTGTCATTATACCCTCTATCTGATCTCCAATTATTTTCTTAGGTGCATGATGCCTTCTGACATATTTTGCAAGTATAGGATCCTTTCTTCTTGATTCTATGCTTTCTCCACTTGTTTCTCCATGTTCAAATAATATGTCTTGTTCTTTTTTCTGATGCTTGGGTTCCAATGTCTGAGACTTGGGTGTCATTGTCTGTGACTCAGTTTCTTCTGTCTAAGACTCGGTTACCTCTGTTTGAGACTCAGTTTTCTCTGCTAGCATCTCGGGTTGCACAGGTTGTAACATAGTTGTAGTGATGAATTCAATGGTTTACAAAATTTATGTCCATTTACCATTACTTGTGTGTTAGGTATAGTATCAGGTTCATAATACACAAAGTTTCTATAGTCCTCAGGATCTTTACTACTTTTTTCTTCACATCTTCCTGCAAACTCATCAATCTTTACATGTACACTCTCTATGACTTTATGAGTACCAAGATTGAAACATTTATATGCTTTTCTTTTACATGAGTAGCCTAGGAATATGCCTTCATCTCATTTTACATCAAATTTTCCATTTCTTGCTTCCTTTAAGATGTAACATCTACTTCCAAAGACTTTGAAATAATGAACATTAGGTTTATAGCCATACCATAATTCAAAAGGTGTCTTCTCAGTAGCTTTCTTCAGTTGAAATTTGTTCAAGGTGCGAATTGGAGTGCTGATGGTTGCCTTCCAGTATTTGGTAGCAACATTCTTTTCAATCATTAAGGTTCTTGTACAATCCATGATGGATCTTTTTCTTCTTTCTGATTTTCCATTTTGATGTGGTGTACCAGGGGCAGATACTTGTCTATTGATTCCTCTTTCATTTCAACATTCATTGAATTCATTAGAAATGAATTCTCCTCCTCTATCAGATCTTAGGCACTTTGGTTTCTTTCCTATTTCCTTTTCAACTCTAACAAGGTACCATTTGAACTTTTGAAAAGCTTCTAATTTTTCTTTGAGAAACATAACATTCATCATTTTGGAATGATCATCAACAAATAGAATGAGATAATTCTCTCTAGTGTAACTTGTTGTCCCAATTGGTCCACACAGATCAGTACGTACCAATTCCAGGACTTATTCACTATTATAGTTCTTGCTCTTGAAACTAGATTTTCTCATTTTCCCAATTTGACATTGTTTGCATGTTGCCAATTCAGGTTTCTTTAAAACATGAATACCTCTTACACTTTTGTTCTTTCTTATGTTAACCAGGTTATCAAAGTTCACATGACACAACCTTTTATGCCATAACCATATTTCTACTACTTGTGTAATAAAACATGAACTTTCATTAAGATCAATATAAAATAGATTACCTTTTGTTTGGTTGCCAGTTCAGACCAGGTTTCCTTTACCATCCAAGATCTTGGCCTTACCACTCATGAATTCTACCTTCAGACCTATGTTATTCTGTTGTGCCACACTTAGTAGATTTTTCCTTAGTCCTTCAACCCAATAAGCATTATCACATTTAATTCCTTCAATTAGAGCAATACAACCTTTACCCTTCACATAGAAGGTTCATTATTCCCAAAATTGACACTCCCACCATCATAGTGCTCAAGAGTTTCAATTTTTTTTATCACCAGTCATGTGGTGAAAACAACCACTATCAATTATCCAAGTGTCATTTTCGCTAATATGAGAGAACATTGCAATCTCTTCATCATCTTCATTATCTGACTCATCCTTAATAGCAATGTAAACCATTTCATCTTTATCTTCATCACTATCAAGATCTTTAGCAATATAACAAGATTTCTTACCTTTGTCCTTGTAGCTTTTGTAACTATTGAAATCTTTCTTTCTTTTATATTTGTTGAACTTTCTCTCATCTTTGTCATCTTTGTTAGGATACTTAGCAACAATGTGACCAACCTCATTACATGAAAAGAAAATCAATGATATTCTTCCTTTGTATTTACCTTTTCCTTTGACATCTCTCTTTGCAAGTAGTGCTTCAATGATTTCTATATCTTCATCATCACTATCACTATCAATCTGTTTACTTTTAGAGTATCTATCCTTCTTTCCAAGGTTTAATTTAGCTTTGAATGCAGACTCAAGATTGCTAGTGTTAGGAGAATAATTGTCAAAATTGTCCAACTCAAAAGATGATAGCCTTCCAATCAATGCATCTACAAATATATCATTACTGCACCTCATCTCTTGAATAGTTGAAACTCTAATTGCATAGATAGGAAGTAAAGTTCTCAATACCTTACTAACCACTTTTGTGTCTTCAATTGTTCCACCTGTAGCTCTGATGGCACTTACACTTTTCTTGATTCTTTTACTGTATTTTGTAATGTTTTCTCCTTCTTTCATTTTCATCTGATCAAATTGACCTTTGAGACTCTCTGCTTTTTCTCTTTTTACACTGACATATCCTCCATGAATATCATGTAGTTTATTCAACATATCAAAGGATGTAGGGCAGTCCTTGACTTCATTAAATTTTGAGTAGCTGAGTGAAGAAGCTATATCAATCATCATTATGTTATGATTCTTCTTTTCCACCATTTGTTCCATAGTCAAAGGTACCAGTGGTTCCACATATTTTTTATCCAAGAATTGAAAACCACTATCTCCAATAGTACATAAATGTAGCTTCATCAGTTTCTTCCAAGTCTGGAAGTTGTCTTTAGCTTAGGCCTTTAAACCTTCCCTGTAAGCACTTGGAGCTCTGATACCAATTGTTGGAAATGAGATGAGTAACTGAGAGGGGAGGGGTAAATCAATTACTACAAAAAAAATTCCAAGTCCCTTAGATGTCTTAAATAATACATCACTATCACTCAGTCAATTAAGATATTCTGTTGTAACTCAGAGAACCAATTAATATTAAGATATTCAAAGTTATTATCCTTTAGAGATTATGTGCAGAAACATAAAGCATAAATAAAATAGAATGAACACAGATGACGCTGAGAATTAACAGGGAAACCTAATATGGGAAAAACCACAATTTCCAACTAGTTACTATTTTTAACTCTTCTAAGGTGAGCGTTGTTAGGATCCAGCCCTATTAAAGGTTACAAAACACACTATTAGGTGTGACCCTATTAGAGGATTCAATCACCCTATAAGGAGTGGCCTTGTTAGAGGTCTTCAAACACTTCAATATAGAAATGTCACCTTGTGAGAGGATTTACAAAAGACTGTCAAGTCTACTTTGCTAAGAGATTTGAATCACTACTACAATTGTTAGAAAGTAACAATAGATTGACCTGATTGTACATGCAACTATCTTTGCTGATTTAGATCTTGCTCTAGTTGTAAATTGGATCCTCACTGATCAAATATTCTATTGCAACTCTGTCCAAATGATCTGTCCTTAATCAAAATCCCATCTAATTTTGCCTTTTCTCTTCATATCATATTCTCATCCACTAACTCAATTTTATTCACAATCAAAACTTGACCTAATATAATTATGATAAACCTTGTCAAGTCAGCCTCAATAACCTTCCAACTAAATGATAAAACTCAAATTTTTCGGCTTCATATAACCAATTAAACATAAAATGTAAAGTTGGCTGAGACTAACTATTTAACTCGCTCAATACTGAAATTCTTCAATGCCCAACCTTCACTACAATTCCCAAGTGAATTCGGTAAGAATTGAACTCCGTCAATACCCGACTGAGCTTGGTAAACACTGAGATTCACTTGGCATACACTAACTGTGCTCAGTTTGGATGCAGACATTTGTGTAACAACACTACATAAGTGCATATACATGTGTAACATTAATGACAATACACAATTGGATAATTGTCATCAACACTTTCGACTCAACTTCTAAAGATGTGATATTTTAAATGTAGTTTCTAAATTAATATTTAGTAATAAAATTTAGTATAGCCTTGAGTTTACACTTTCACATATTTTGTTTAATAATTTAAGTTGTTTGGACTCAAATTCTAAAGATGTAATAAGAACAAGAATATTATTATTTAAAATGTAGTTTCTAAAGTAATATTTACTACCAAAATTTAATATAGCTTTGAGTTTATGATCTAAAATTAATACATTTTTTGTGATTTTTAAATTGATGCATTTTGAAAAATGTAATCAATATAAATATTTTTAAATTTGAGACATTATTAAAATAAATAGAGATTAAAATTATAATTTACTTTAATAATTAAAAAATATGATTGAAAATATAATAATTATTGTATCATTGTAAATGTGCTTTCATAATACCTTGCCATAATTGATATATGTTTTAATTATGATAAAAATTTGACATTTTAATGCTGATTTGGAAAAATAATCTACAATGATTTTTTTTTGGATAAAATGGACATAGCCATAATATTCTATTAATCTGCTTCAGTGAGGCTCCAGGAGGAAAGAAGCAGAAAGAAAACCTCCTTTCCTTGCCAAGATAAAATACAAATATGCAAAAAATAACTGCTAAACTACAAGTAACGTATCACCCAAGAAGTGTCTCTTTCTCACCCCATACAAATGAGAATCGGAGATTGGCAGCATACTGTCCCCGCGACCATAACCATAGTATTACATCTTTATATTTTATTATTACAAAACATACGTGCGGAATGTTACTTCAAAATACCTGAGATATGTCAGCCCCCAAAAACCCAAAAAATCCCATATGACCTAGCCCCTTAGCCCCATCCATTTACCAAGCCATGAAAGTGACACAGACATTGGAAAAAATTTTGGGAGGACACTGAATCCGCTGTCAAAGAATTTGAATTCAGAGTACCCTTTGTGGTTCCTGCATTTGTAATTGAGGAAGCAACAAGGCCGTCATTGTTGGAAAATTCCAAAATGGTAGCCATACTATCAAAAAGAGTGTATTCTTCCGCCATTATTGATGCTAGGATGAAATCTATCAACTTGTTTGTGTTCTTCCAGAAAGCTGCTGAGTTCCTACGAGTAATACCTAACTTGAATACATCATACAACTCAACAAATTCCATGTCCTTCTCAAGTTGTCTCAGAGGAAATAGGCCTCCAACCCACGATTGTGATCCTCTAAGACTATAACCCATAACAACCTGAAGTATGCTCTTTGTTGGCACAAAGTCTGGTCTAACCACCTTGTCAACCATCTCCATAAATGGGATGTAATATTGCACCAAGTTATAAAATTTTGACAGGAAAATAGACAGGACCTGAGAATGAAAAATTTTGCATGGAGAAGAGGGAAGTAGAAGGTGCTCACCAATGACACTCCAAATAGGATCTGCCACCTCATCTGGCAGCATGTTGAAAACCACCTTCATGTGACGCTACAGATAATCATATGGAATTGGGCACTCCCACTGATGAATTGGAAGCCGAATTCGCATGTTCAATTCTCTATACTTCATGACCACCCAAAAAAGCAACCACCCAGGTGAACCAAAGAGGAAACTTTCAATGCACAGCTAAAATGGGCCAAAAATCAGTAAGACCACCACCCAGACCCAGAAGAATGTATCCTACAAAGCAGATTAGTGAATATAAAGGGGGACAGATGTTGTGTAAATGTGTTTACCAACCCTTAACACATGTGGGGAGATGTAAATCTGTCCTTGGGAGTGTGGTGTCCAGGTTACCAGTTCCCAATGTAACACCTCAACTAAGGGAATTAATATTGCGCCATCAAAGAGTATAAATAACCTAAAAAGAGTACCACCTTAGATGTCAAAAAAATGCCATGTACCATTATACTTGTTGTGGGGAAAGAAGAAACATGTAGTTTTTGAGGAACCAAATCTTGAGTAAATTTGTTATATGTGGCACCTGGTGCCAATCTCCTTGGGAAAACAAAAATATTCCCATGATCACCTGTGATGACATACGCCTACTCAAGAATGCCTTTAACATTATTTATTTGTTAACCATCCATACCAGGAGTCATTTCTTTCTCCACCCAATCGAATCCTTTTTCCAAAATCAGGGAACTTAGTAAGGGTTTGTACTCCCACAAAATTAAGTCGTTATCCAATTCAACACCCTTGTTGGCTAACCAGTTAGCTAGCCCATTTGCCTGCCTGAAGCAGTGTGAGATTTTAAATTCTGCAAATTTTTAAAGCAGCTTCCTAGAATCGCTGACGATGTATTCAATCTCCCAACTAGGTGAGCTTTGAAGTGAGAGGATAGATGTAATGATCTGAGAATCCCCCTCAATGTGTATGTTCCTAACTCCGTGTGAGACAGCCAAAGATAAGCCCAGAAAAAGAGCCCTAGCTTCTGCAATATTATTTGACCCATCTGGTATCTTAGTACTAGCCACTCTAAGTACTTTTCTATTTTCTTCCCTCAAGACATAACCAACCCCCAAGGCTCCTAGGTTTCCCTTAGAAGCCCCATTGAAGTTCAGTTTAGTAAAAGCTTTATCTAGAGGTTTCCACTTGACATCTTTCCTACTCTCCCCCTTAGATTGCTTCCCAATATGAACACCTTTAAATGGGATAGAAATGGAAGGCTAGGAGTTCAAAACTTTTGAATCTTGTGAAGTGAACATAGAGGAAAGAGATTTGGATCTGGAGGAGTAAGCATTGACCATTTCAGAGATCAATTTTTCAACTGTATCACACACCTGAGCAATCAAGCTGACTTCCTTTCTAAAAATTCTCTTATTCCGTTCCCACCAAATGGACTAGGTAATAGCTCTTGGAATGAATCTCCAAATGTGTGCAAAACATGTGTCTTAATGGAGGAGTGGCCATTGATTGAGGAGATGTGTTAATACCTCTGGAAGAGGGACCTACCAGCCTAGTTTTCCCAAGATCCAATACCATATCTCCTAAGAATAGAGGCATGAAACAAATAGATGATCTGCTTCTTCAATATGAACCTTACATAATACATGCTGAAATATGTCTGCAATGCCATGCTTGAATAATCGGTCACTAGTGAAGTTTCTCTTAATTACAATCATCAACAACAAGAAATAACCTGCCTTAGGAAGAACTGTCGGATGCCAACAAAACCTTAAAAGCTGAGAACTAGGATTCCAAGCCTTATTAGTAAGATGAAGATAACCCAGCTACAAATGATTGCTAAAGGTTTAAATACAAATAATTACATTGATTATGAAGAAACACTTGTCCATGTGTCATTAAATTAAAATAGGTATAATTTTCTTTTTGGTTTCTAGATTCAAATGATATCTTCATCAAATTAATATCATTTAATTATTTTTAGAATGAAATATTCATCAAGAAACATAAGGGTCGACTATTTGACTTTTAAAAATAATTATTATTTGAATTTTGTTTACAAGTTGAAGAGTTCCTTTATGGTTTGTAAAAATACCAAGAAGAAGGATATTTGAAGAGATTGATAAGGTTTTTAGCTTCATGGTTTTGAAAAATTTAAATTGGATCCAAAAATTAATATGAAGAGTTCAAGGTGATATTTTTGTTGGCATAGTTTTTATGAATTATTTTTTTATCTGACAAAATTTTGAGTTAAGCAAAAAATTAATATGTGTGTGTTGGGTGTTGAATTATTTTTACATTATCTTGGAAATTTTTTTAAAATATTGATTTGAAATATACTTATACCCTCTTTAAATCAAGATTTAAAATTGATTAGAATTATTCGTGTTGAAATGGGTAGATTTTCTATTATATAACAAATGTTATGTATTTCAATTAAATTATAACACCTATTAAACTAAACATACATTTGGTAGTCAATTTATAGTCAAGAATTATGTAAGAGATCAAAGAGTTTTTTTGACTTGCAACCAAATATTTTTTTAATATATTTGTGAAATTACACATTTAGGCATCCATATTTCTATATATCCCACGCGTGACCACCCTATTGTGACAAAAAAGTGGGACACACTATTGTGTGACCACTCTTCAATGTTTATCTTAATGAATTAAATTCAAAATTACAATCATAATTGTTTAGAGAACAAAGTTTGCTTAAAGTTCTCTTCCACATGCACACGTAATATCTTAGGTCCCTTCTCTCATGGTCATCCTACTCAATCAACTATATTGGTTCTATCAAGAAATTTACTACTTATCCACCTCGCTTGTCTCCTCCATTTGACAATCTTCTACCTTTCTTGTCATCATTCCTCTACGAATGATATTCAACTCTCTTAACTATGCTCCCTCTCTTTCTTTGATTGAAAATTCCCTCCATAAATATTTTTACATATTCATATAAATTCCTACATGTGGATAAATTCAACTATTGAACAAGGATAACTTAAACTATTAGCAGTTATAGTATTGAATCGACATGGGAAGTTTAACCAAAATTAGCCACATGAAAATATTTGAAAAACCCTTCAAAATAGTTGATGAAATATTCTAACTTTATCAACTATTTTAGGAACTTTGAAATTTTTTATGACATTCTCATACTAATGGAAACTAGGAATCTACCACCATGTTGGAGGCTCCTATCTCTTTAAGAATTATTTGATCAATTGCTTTCATCCTCTTCGTCCTTACTTTCCTTTACTCAGATTATAACCCTAATAGAAACCAATATAATTATTGAGTTCTCCTTCGTTACTTGGTTGAGGAAATTGAGTGACTAGGAGCTCTCAACACTTTTCTTTTGTAGCCTTTATTGGGGCTTGAACCCTAATAGGAACTCCATGATTATTCCTTTATCAAGGATTTTTAGTTCACTATAAACTCCCAAAAAGTTAAATATTGCAACCTATGTCAAGGTTTTAACCCTTTTAAGAAGTCCCAAAATTTTCACTTGTAATTACCTTATACCCTTCTATTCAAGGTTCTCATCCCCATTAGGAACCAAAAATCAACACCTTATTATAGTTTTACCTCCATTAGGAATTTTCTAGATTTACTTTCATTGAGGGTTCCCACTTTAATGGAAACCTTAAGACCCTAAGAAGATTTTTTTGATTCGGAATTGAAGGCATTCTTTTTATTTTATTATTTTCCTTCTCATTGCATTATTTATGAAAATGATCAATTTCTCTATGGTTTCAACATTCTTGAATATACTTTCTAGGAAACTTAGATCTCCCTTGGGATTTTGATTTTGATTTCGTATGCTTTTTCTTTCTTTTCTCTTTCATTCCTTTGTCATCTCAATATATTTTCATTACATCTCTTCAAAAAGAAATAATTTGACCACTTCATCCATCTTTAAGGTGGTAGTGTTACTCCTAATGGTCATGTAAATGTTATCCCATTACTTTGGAAAATAGCATATAGTATATGATAGTTTCATGCAACAGTCTGCATCCTCCACCTTTATCCAATGAGAACACAATTGATCATGTGAAAGAAATGTTAAATGAATTTATGTGATTAGCCATGGATCCTCCTTTCATCCTCAGAGAATAATTTTTTTTCTTAAAAAAACATTATTTTCCAAGGATTTAGTGTAATAAATCACTACAAGTCACTATTATAGACTTGCTATATTATTCTCTTCATGGGCATTCAACAACATAGAGTCTACTAAAAAGGTTCTAATCAAACCCTTAGCTTTTTTTATCTACCAACTCTTAGTTCTCTTGATTCATGTCGTGAGGTTTCAAAATAGATATTATGTAACACATGGATCTCTATATAGAAGTATACCTTATATTTAAGGTGTCATAGCTCAAAATTGCCACCATTAAAATTTTCCATGTTGATCCTTCTATATGTGCTTGCCATATTTCTCTAGCAATAAGGTCAAGAAAAAAACTTCTATAGAATTTCAGCCTCAAATAAAGATTAGTTCAAAAACCATTCAATCCAACAACAAAATATTGGTTTTTCAAGCTTTGAGACCAGCTAAAAGAAAGTTTGGTGAGAGGAATAGGCTTCCTACACAAATTATTTAAGAGTGAAAGTGCACAAATTTATTTAAACCCTTAACTATTATAGATTTAGATGCACAACTCAAATCAATATTCACGTAGAATAAACACATAACATAATGTATATTTAGGGAAGACCCATTTCAGAAAAAAAAATCCACACTTCAATGCAAAACCCAATGTATTGGTAGAAAATAATAATTCACAAATACATTTGAAGAGTTATGATCTTTCAGGAGACTTCACCTAATCACTATATTTTGCAATATTTTTGACAACATAATATTATCTCTAAAAATTTCAACTTATGATACAAATTAATCCAACATCACACATATTTATAAACCAACAAGTTGGATTCCCAAGATTGTTATGTGTCATCATCCTCTTCACTACATGCATGCAAAATACAAAGGAGATCATGCAAGGCACCATATATACTTGCTAAGAAAAATATATAAAACTCAACATGCAAATTTTTTGTCTTTCTCACTAATATAACATTGTGAAACATTCTCAACATGCAATATGTCTGCATACATGTAAGAGATTCATTTGACTTTTAAGGAACCTACTACATTCAATAATACCACCTGCAACAAAATTTCTAGTAGCAACTATTACAATGGCATAGCGGTTGTCATAGACTATCATAGTACATGTAAGAGATTCCTTTGACCTCCAAGGCACCTATCACATTCAAGAATACCACCCATAACAAAATTTCAAGTAGCGATTATTACAATGACATATCGGTTGTCATAAACTATCATAGTCTTGAAAGAGAAAGTGTCATAATCCATCATAGGGTGAAATCTTACAACTTGTGACAAAATCAAGTGACTAAGATGCCTATGCTTAAAAACATAGAACTTATCACCTACCTTATCGGATGTCACCTCATCATTAGTGTTGGAATAGTCCCAAGGGATAACTAAGAGGGGGGGGTGAATAAGTTATCAACTAGTTTTAATTCTTTTCTCTAATTAAGTACAAAATATTATTAGGCATATACACAATAACATAACACAAAATAGAACACCACAATTTTGGTTACGGGGAGACCAAAATAGGTAAAAGCCCCCCTGGGAATTAGCACCCACAAAGAACTGTACTTGAGTATAATAACCCTTGTTAGAAGATCTTACAACCTTGTTAGGAGTTGATCTTTACAATGAAATAAGTACAGTGACCTGGTTAAGGGTCAGACCCTGTTAGGAGTCTTTTACAAGTAACCCTGTTAGGGGTGAGGATTCACTGTCCAAAAGCACACTGCTAAAATGATGAAGGCTACAACCTCCAGTAAAATAGATATACACTATATCTAATATTGAACTATTTTAGTAGACTTTCTATCTTGATCAATTCCAATGTATTGTATGCACTCTCTACTTCTTCACATAGATCTTTATCTGATGAATGAAATAGCTTTACTGTCCCAAAAAAATAAACATTATGCTTTGTTCATTTTCTGTTTCTTTTCTTCTCATTCACACTTAGTGATCTCAAATGAACTGCTATATGTATCTTCTCCAAAATATATATGATTACGTCGGCTGTAGGAATCCCTTCAATGATTCTCTTGTTGGCTAAACTAAGCACGCAACATAATTAGAACCGCGCAACTCAAAATGAATAGACACATCACTTCACATAGTCGGCTCCACCAAACTTACCCAAACGTCATGCTTTGGATGAAACATGATTAGTGCCTTAGGTTAATTATCTTTGACTCATAACTAAACATGAATCTGAACATGCATATCCCATAGATAGGCGCAATTGAAGAATCAATAAAATTACTATCGCCAAGGCTTCCACATATCCATACTAAAAAGTGAATACTACACTACTATATAGTATATGTTGTCATCAATGACAAACATACAGTCAACTATTTACACAAAGGAAAATCTCCAACAATCTCCCCTTTGACATTTATGGAAACATATGATTAAAAACATCACCAATCCAAAAGTGTCTTCTTTCTTTGTACAATCTTCTCAATATCCTCATCAAAGGTTCCTCTTCACTGATGCATCTCCTTTGACTATGTTTTTATTTCGATGACTATATACTCCCCCAGAGTATATGCTGCCCCTTAATATATACTCCCCATTTGACATCAATGGCAAAGGATGCAAAATGTAAATAGGCATAGGTACTACTCGAGAAGTTGAGTAGTCAACCACTCATTAGTCACAAAGGAGTAATGCATTTTCTATGAGTTCTAGTCAGACTCAGTAAAGGGAATTACCCCCAGCTTCTTCCGGAGATACTCAAAAGTGTCTTTTGATAAAGGTTTCATGAATATGTTTTCCAACTGATCTTCGGTGCTCACATAATTCAGATTCACTTCTCTTTCTACAAATTTTTCTCTTAGAAAATGATATTTTATTTCTATGTGCTTTATCTTTGCATGCATCACACAGTTCTTTGACATATTAATGGTGCTGGTGTTGTCACAATGAATGACAATAGGATAATTAATCTGAACTCCAAAGTCTTTAATCATCTTTTTGATCCAAACCATTGTTGAACAATTCAATGCGGCTGCTACATACTCAGCTTCTACTGTTGACTGAGAAATACAGTTATGCTTCTTACTTTTCCAAGTAACCAACCTGTATCCTAGAAATACTGCTCCTCCTAAGGTACTCTTTCTGTCATCAATGTAGCCTTCCCAATCTGCATCTGTGTACACATGAAGTTCTACATTTTATGAATTAAGATACCATAAACCATAGTCTATAGTTCCCTTTAAATATATCAATATTCTTTTTATTGCCATTAGGTGATTCTGTTTAGGTTCAGCTGGAAATCTCCCAACAATGCCAACTGCATTAGATATATTTGGTCTAGATTGAGTAAGATATATGAATTTTCCAATCATGGACTTGTAAAGTGTTTTGTCAACTACTATGGAGTCATCATTTTTAGAAAGCTTCCTTCATAGGGGTGCTTACTGGCCTGCAATATTCCATTTTGAATGTCTTCAATATCTCCTTCACATATTTAGACTGATTTATGAATATATATCTGTCTGTCTACTTTACATTTAATCCCAAAAAATATTTTTTAGGTCCAATCATGCTCATTTCAAATTCACTTTGCATCTCTTTGGCAAATTCTGCACTAAGCTTGTCATTACCTCCAAAAATAATGTCATCAACAAAGATAGAAACAAGTAATAATCCTTTAGGTGTCTCTCTAATGAATAAGTTGCAATTTGCTGCTCCCTTTTGGAATCCAATCTTTTTTAAGTAGCCATCAAGTCTCTCATACCATGCTTGTGGGGCCTATTTGAGTCCATAGAGGGCATTCTTTAGTCTGCATACCATGTTTGGTTTGTCTGAAAGTTTGAATCCTTTAGGGTGCTCTATGTAGACTTCTTCCTTGAAGTCACCATTCAGGAAAGATGACTTGACATCCATCTGATATACTTTGATTTTCTTGAATGTTGCATAAGCTAAAAACAACTTTATAGCTTTTAGTCTTCTCACAGGGGAAAATGTATCAGAATAGTCAATTCCTTCTCTTTGTGCATATCCTTTACATACCAATCTTTCTTTATTTCTTATCACTGTACCATCTTAATTCATTTTGTTTCTTAATATCCACTTAGTTCCAATCATGTTCTTGTCACAAGGTCTAGGGACCAATTCCCATGTGTCATTCTTAATTATTTGATCTAATTCTTCTTGCATTGCATTTTTCCAATATGAATCATTGCACACATCTTCAACACTTAAGGGTTGAATTTGTGAAAGTAAACATACCTCTTCATCAACAGTTGAACCTTTTTCTCTGGATCTTGTCAAAAATTTAATGCTCTGATCTCCAATGATATCTTCTTTTGAATGGTATCTAGATGTGTATTTTTAAATTTTAGGTGTGACACTCTCAAGTGTGATTTGTGATTCTTCTTGAGTTGGTTCTTGGTTATTGCATGATACATCAATACAGTCAAACATTTCTTCAATAACTGTTTCTTTATTGATAGGTCTAGGTTTATCTTCAATCATAGGTGCATATTCATAATATCTTTCTTGAATCATGAACTTCTCATCAAACTTCACATGTGCACTTTAAATGATTTTCTTCAACCTTAAATTAAAACATCTATAAGCTTTTCTCTTAGTAGAGTAACAAAGAAAAATACCTTCATTGATTCTAGCATCAAATTTACCAACACCATCATCTCTCTTGATGTATAACTTTCTTCCAAAGATTCTAAAGTATTTTACTGTAGGTACATTACCAAACCAAAGTTCATAAGCTGTTTTGTCTGCACCTGGTCTTAGTTGAATTTTTTTGATAGTGTAGACTGCTTTATTGACTACATCTCTTCAATAGGTGTGCATAAATTTCCCTTCAATCATGATAGTGCGTACTCTGTCAAGTATTATCATATTTCTCCTTTCTGCAATTCCATTTTTGTTGAGGGGTTCTGGGTGTACTTAGTTGTCTTTTGATCCCATGTTATTCGCAGTACTCAAGAAACTTGTTAGAGGTGAATTCTCCTCCTCTATCAGATCTCAGACATTTTATCTTTAATCTAGACTCATTTTCAACTTTAGCTTTGAATACTTTGAACTTCTCAAAAGCTTTAGATTTGTATTTCAAGAATGCAACCCACATCATTCTAGAGAAATCATCAACAAAAAATATAAAATACCTTTCACCATAATAAGATGTTGTTTGAGTAGGTCCAAATAAGTCTGTATGCACCAGATCTAATTTATTCTTTGCAAAGTTCTGTTTGCTTTTGAATGAGGTCCTCACATGCTTTCCCATCAAACATTCCCTGCACATAGTATCAATCGGTCTTGCAATACTAGGAAGGCCTCTTACTGC
Organism: Thuja plicata; assembly: GCA_018584345.1. NCBI lineage: Eukaryota > Viridiplantae > Streptophyta > Pinopsida > Cupressales > Cupressaceae > Thuja > Thuja plicata. Next base: position 197,961 of record MU224326.1, on the reverse strand, counting down.
CTTTAAATTGCTAATATTTACTATGTTGTCGAAATTGATATGACAAAGTCTTTTGTGCCATAACCAACTGTCATACACTTTTGCAACAAAAAAACTTACTTCGGAGTTAAGCTGAAAAACATTACCATTGGTCTTTGAACCTGATGCAATCATGTCTCCTTCTTTGTTGTTAATAATGCATCTATTTTTTTTTAATTCTAATTGATATCCTTTATCAAGCAACTATCAAACACTTAGTAAGTTATGATGTAAACTATCAACATATAGAAAATCATATGTCTTGTTCTTTCCATCTAAGGTGATAGATCCTCTGCCTATGATACGTTTGGGAGTGTTATCTCTAAATCTAACCATGCCACCTTTGTAATTGTCTAGATGTACAAATCTATCTTTGTCTCCTATCATGTGATGTGAACACCCACTGTCTGTGATCGAGTCTGTTTTGATGTCTTCTTGTGAAACTAAAGCCAATTCTTGTGATTTCTTTTCATCTTCAATTTCTATTTTATCAATCATTTTTCCATTATCTTTAATTTCAACGAATCCAATTTCATCTTCTCCTGAATCATCATCAGTCACACCATCTTTAGTGTGATAGCATTGCTTAGTATATTTGGGTTTGTAATCTGATCTAAACTTCTTGACTCTTGTAGGACACTCGGATGCAAAGTGGCCAACTTTGTTGCATGAAAAACATTTGAATGGTAGCTATCCTTCATATTTTCCTTTACCTTTCCTTTCTTTCTTAGCAATCATAGCTATGATTTCTTCTAGTTTTGTATCAACTTCTTCTTTCTCAATATTACTAGATATGCTCAATGATTTCTTACCATGGACTGAGGCTTTGAAAGCTATTTCAATTTTAGGTTCTCTCTTCAATCTTGATATCTCAAATGTTGATATTTTGCTAATCAAGGTTTCTCTTTTGAAGTCTTTCGAGAATTGCATGGTTTCATCCAAGATGTTTATCTTGCTTTCATAATCTATTGTCAATGTAGTCATTAGTTTGTCCATTATATCTTCCTCTAAAATTTCTCCACCATTGTTCCTGATTCGTGAGACTGCTTTATTAATCCTCTGATTGTAAGCTCTAATGTTTTCTTTATGTAGTATCTCTAAATTGTTGTATCTTTTCTTCCATGTCTTTCTATGCACATTCTTGGCTTGAATGTCTCCTTCAAACATGTGTTCTAGGTATTTCCATATAGAATAAGCTTTGTCTGCCTTCTTGATCTCATAAAATTTATTGTCATATAAGGCACTGATTAGGGCTTCTTTGGAAATTGCATTTTGGGTGAATACTTCCTTTTGTTTGTTAGTAGAGTCTTCTTCTACAAGGTCTTTCAATGTAGGAACATCAAATGCATGAGTAGCAACCTCATAGATCTCAAAACCAATGCACTAAAGATGTGTTATCATTTTGTTCTTCCGATCAAGATAATTCTCTCCATCAAACTTAGGTCTCTCTTTCCTAAAGTATGCCATTTGTTCTACCTTAAGCTGTTAGGCTTTCTCTCCAACGAACTTGGCTTTGATACCAATTGTTGGAATAGTCCCAAGGGATAACTGAGAGGGGGGGTGAATAAGTTATTAGCTAGTTTTAAATATTTTCTCTAATTAAGTATAGAATATTATTAGGCATATACGCAATAAGATAACACAAAATAGAACACCACAATTTTGGTTACGGGGAAACCAAAATAGGTAAAAACCCTGGTGGGAATTAGCACCCACAAAGAACTGTACTTGAGTATAATAATCCTTGTTAGAAGATCTTGCAACTATGTTAGGAGTTGATATTTACAAAGCAATAAGTACAGTGACCTGGTTAAGGGTCAGACCCTGTTAGGAGTCTTTTACAAGTAACCTTGTTAGGGGTGAGGACTCACTGTCCAAAAGCACACTACTAAAATGATGAAGGCTGTGACCTTGAGTAAAATAGATATACACTATATCTGATAATGAACTATTTGAGTAGACCTGCTATCTTGATCAGTTCCAATGTATTGTATACACTCTCTGCTTCTTCATATAGATCTTTATCTGGTGAATGAAATAGCTTTACTGTCCCAAAATAATCAGCATTTTGCTTTATTCTTTTTCTGTCTCTCTTCTTCTCATTCACACTTAGTGATCTCAAATGAACTGCTATATATATCTTCTCCAAAATATATGATTATGTTGGTTGTATAAATCCCTTCAATGCTTCTCTTGTTGGCTAAACTAAGCATGCAACATAATTAGAACCGCGCAACTCAAAATGAATAGATGCATCGCTTCACATAGTCGGCTCCACCAAAATTACCCAAACATCATGCTTTGGATGAAACACGATTAGCACCTTTGGTTAACTATCTTTGACTCATAACTAAACATGAATCTGAACATGCATATCCCATAGATAGGCATAATTGAAGAATCAATAAAATTACTGTCGGCTTTCTAAAAACAATCCTCTGAAACTGTGGCTGGTAAACAAAGTAACATAACTCAATTGTTACTCAACTTTTGAATCTGTGTGTATGAACATGGTATAGTAACTATGTCTTAAACATAAAAACAACCGCTCAAGGCTTCTACATATCCATATTGAAAATTGAATATAGTACACTGTTGTATACTATATGTTTTCATCAATGACAAACATACAATCAACTATTTGCACAAAGGCAAATCTCCAAAAATTAGATCCTACAAAGTGATAAAAATATAGAACTTATCACCTACCTTGTTGGATGTCACCTCATCATTAGATCCTACAAAGTGATAAAAACATAGAACTTATCACCTACCTTACATGACGTCACCTTATCATTCAATCCTACAAAGTGATGTGATATAATAGGAATGGAAACTTAAGAATAATAACCTAAAAATAAATGCTAGGACTTGTATTGGCTTTTTCCATACTTTATAAAAAAAGCTACAATTAATAATACAATCAACTAACAAATGGATACAAAAAGTACTCTACAAAATAACTCTCTTACTTAATGGTAGGGCCTACATATTTGTACTTATTATTACGTCGTAGGCATTTCCATTTTGGAAATCCCCGACATGTTTTGTTCATCCAACGGTTGTAGCTACTGGAGATGGCAATGACTTCCATTGAAACAATTTTGGGCATTCATCGAGTTTTTCGGGAATATTTTTTCCCAGTTTCATTGTTTCAAATTTTGGTTATTATTTACAAAATGAATACAATCTGCCACATGATTTCTTCAAATTCCTGAAGCAAAGCCCTCTCAAGCCATTTCTCAGCTTCATCCATGAAAGAAGGGCTCAATCTAATCATCAACACACAAAATTCATGTTGATTGAGAGCCCTATCACAATCCAGATCCCCTTCTTGAACCATCGCCTGGAGTTCTGAATTTGTCAAAGAATCCAACCCCAAAACAACAGAAATTTTCCTTAGGCTCTCCAAAGTAATCACGCGCAATTGGGGATCTGCTAGAAGTTGAAACCCATTACACAATTGCAGCATAAAATCTTGTCCCCCCAATTTCTCCATCATTGTTGGCAAGAAATCCTAGAACTCCGCCTTTGAAAATTCCTAATTGAACCACTGAATAGAAGCTTAAATATTTTAATCAAATTCTTGAAACAGACTTGAACTACAAAATACTTCAAACGAGGGGGGGAAAATTTTATAGCTTGTGCAATGCCCGCCTACTCAGAAATCATGGGCTTGAAAGTATGAGAAATTGGGAGGAAATTTTTGAATGGTCGTCTAGCCATTGAACACGAGTTTGAAATAATGTGAGAATCTTTCACAAGATGACCAAATGGGTGTTTAAAAATGGGCATTTGCAGACAATTTCCAACTTTCCCAAAAGCTCATATTTTCTCAGAATTGGCCATCGATGGATCTTTTGTTTGGAATATACATCAGTTGACAAAGTTATTGGAATACAAAGGATTTATGGCGGCCACTTCATCTTCATCTACCAGTCAAACAAAGTTTTAATGGTTTATTTAAAGATATATATTAGAATAATTTATTGGAATGTTGAATGGATCGTCTTTTTAATTGTAATTTCATGTCAAAGACTTATTGGTTTGTTGGAAGGGTTCATAAAAGAAAATATAGGGATAAGTTAGTTTTGAAAATTTTATAATTAATTATAAAAAATTTCTTTTTAAAATCTTTTGAAGGTCTTAAAATTTGTTCGAGGATATGTTATGGGGAAAAATGTTTGATGTGATGAATTTCCCAGGTGCATTAACCATAATGTTTCATCATGGAAAATCTACAAGAAATTCTATCATTGCCCAAAATCTTAATAATCAACTCTTGATAAATTAGACTATAAGAGAACTAGATATATATCATACACTAATAAGACACACATATATAATAATTAGAATAATATAATATAGGATAGAGATCACATACCACACAAGAGATGTGTGTGAGCCAAGATGCCATAGTATCCAACATATGCTAAAATAGAATAAATCATTGAGGTAAGGTAATATTGTACAATACCATCTCTAGAAGAAGTCATTCCACACTATATCTCCAAGAGATCTCTAATAAAATATCATACTCAAAACATTCTTACAATGATTTTGTCTTCTCTATATAAACCACCTCTTGTTGACATAATGGAGATGTAATCCAAAAAGGCCAACTCATCATTTAAGATAAATTATTATACCAGCTATCCAAATTGATATATGTAACTAAAGAGATGTGTGCAACAACTGACATCCACATTTACCTACATACATTCAAATATCATCTCCCTGGGTACAAAACATGTCAACTCTCTATGACATTATTTTTCCTTCAAACATGAGAAGAAGTCAACTTGCATGATTGTTATAAATTATTATAAATGTGATGTCATGACCAATCATTTAACCATTTATAGTTGACCTTCACAATGGTTTGAGCTTGAGGATACCTAGATCCCATCCCTGATCCACATTTTTCTACACCTATGTGATTCTATTCCTTTGATTTCACACTTATGCGATGTCACTAATTATTATATTTCATTTTTCAATCCAGCTCATAATGCAATTAAAGAAGAATAAGGGTAGTGGGTATGATTGTTCAGAAGGATACTTCATCTCAATGATTTATAGAAAATGTTGAAGAAAAAAAATGACTCTACAACCTCTAAGATGCAACAATGCACCCATGCCCCTTGTACATCATAATCTCACTCTCTCACTCTTTCAAATGCATTGGTGCATCATAAGATCTATATCTATGTAATCTTTGTCAAGTCATGATGGTGTAGTCACCCTTGTGGCTAGATTCAATGGTTCTCTCCATGATGCAGGAGCTTCAAAGGGTCATAACTTTTGACTCGGATGTGGGTTTTGTCTGAAATTTTACAGGCAAATTTCTAAAGAAGAGTTAATGGCAATTCCATGTGAGCTAGCTCTGTTGGTGGCCGTTTTGACCTTTTTTTGGGAGCCTAAAATTTCATCTTGACCTCAAAAATTAGCTTTTTCTATTTCCTTCCAGTCTTTTGAGTTTTGTTTTTTGTAATAAATCCGAAATCATATTTTTGATTTTTTGGGTTAGTTGGCAATTCGTCTTGCCTTAGTTGGGATATTTTCTTGGGAAAAATCAGGATTCATAGGATGAGTTTTCAAAATTACCAAAAATGAAAAAATCTATTTTTCCTGAAAATCTGCCAAATTGGGTCATAACTTTTGACTCGGATGTGGGTTTTCGCTGAAATTTATCAGGCAGATTCGTGAAGAAGAATTAACGTCAATTCTAAATGAGCTAGCTTTGTTGGTGGCCATTTCAACCTTTTTTCAGGAGCCTAAAATTTCATCTTGACCTCCAAAATTGGCTTTTTCTATTTCCCTCCAGTTTTTTGTGTTTTTTTTTTTGTAATAAATTTGAAATCATATTTCTGGTTTCATGGGTTAGTTAGCAATTCGTCTTACCTTAGTTGGGAGATTTTCTTGGGAAAAATTGGGATTCATAGGATGAGTTTTCAAAATTACCAAAAATGAAAAAATCTATTTTTCCTGAAAATCCACCCAAATTTGGTAATTTTTGGAATTCTAATAAGTAGGAGTTTTATTTCATTGTAGAGGCGGAGCACTAAGTTGGATAAGTTAATGAAGAATTCAAATTTTGTAACATTTTTTTTATGTATCTTCAGAGTAATTTCTCTTAAGGGTTTTTTGGGCTACATCATTTTGTATCAGAGCAGGATGATGGCTAGAAGAGGAAGAGGAAGAGGTAGAGGTCTTACCCAAATGCAAAGAGATATGATAAGCTTGCAAAGACAAGTAGCAAAACTCACGAACTGATTGGAAAACCATAGATTACAAAGAGAAGTAGAAGAATCGGATGGAGAGGCGAACCAAGGAGCTGAAGGAATAGAAGAAGGATGAGAAGAAGCAATGAGTTTTGAAGAGAGGTTGCTTAGAGTCTTGGAGGGAAAAAATGAAGTGATCAAGGTTGATGTTTCAGACTATTCAGGAAGTCTTAAGCCAAAGGAAGTGATAGATTGGTTAAACAAGATGGGGAAGTTTTTTGAATGGAAGTCTATGATAGAAGAAAAGAAGATGAGGTTTGCATGCACGAAGTTAAAGGGACATGCGATGATCTAGTGGGATCATCTTTAAAATGAAAGAACAAAGAAAGGGAAGGATAAAATCAAGAAATAGAGAAAAATAGAGAAAACTGGAGAAAAAGCTGAGAGAAAAATTCTTACCGGTGGATTATGCTCAAACACTCTTCCGAAGGTTTCAGAATTTGAAATAGAACTTGTCTTCTGTGAAAGATTATATAGATGAATTTTATAAGTTGTCCATCTATATAGAACATCAAGAAAGTAATGAATAGATGGCTGCAACCTATTTAAATGGTTTGAAATACACTATTTAGGATGAGCTAAGCATGCATCAGATCAACTGTATGGAGGATGCCTATCAGTTGGCTCTAAAGGATAAAGAAAAACAAACTAGGTAGTACAATCAAAGGAATAGAGGAGGATGAAGAGGTACATCAACTCCATTTTGAGGAGGCTCAAGTTCTAGTCAAGGGAGTGAGAAACAAGAAGAAACCCATTCGAATCCATGGAATCAACAAAGAGGAAGGGGGTTTCAACATGGAAGGAGCTATGGTAATGGAAGAGGATGGGAAGGCCAGAGAAAACCATTCACTTGTTTCAGATGTGGAGAAGAAGGACATAGGGCCTTCGAGTGTTCCAATTTTAACATGCAAGATGAAAATCAAGGAGGGACATCGAGAGTGAGCCTAGCCCAGGTTGACAATGAAGGATCAGAACAAGAAGTGTCTCTGGATATCAGAGAAAGTATCATGATGAGGAGGACAAGGATTATTCCAGCAAAGGAAGATATAGAGGAGAAATGCGCTGATGATTCATGGCTCAAAACTAGCATATTCCGAACAAGTTGTGCCTCAGGTGGAAAGGTATCTCAAGTAATTGTTGATGGAGGCAGTTGTGAGAACATGGTTTCTAAAGTAATGGTGGAGAAACTAAATCTCCAGTATGAAAAGCACCCTCATCCCTATCGGATAGCATGGTTCAAAAAGGGAAATGAAGTTACAGTAGATAAGAGGTGCCTTGTTAAATTTTCCATAGGAAAATTCTACAAGGATGAGTTATGGTGTGATGTGATTCTAATGGATGCATGCCATGTCCTATGAGGTCACCCATGGCAGTATGATAGAAAGGTTATTCATAATGGAGAGAAGAATACTTACACCTTTTGGAGGGATGGATCTAAGGTAATCATGTTACCTCTCAGGAATGAAGGAAAAGTTGAAAGCATGCTATCTGAAAAGGAACTTGTCAAGGAGATGAAAGTGACAGGGTGTTGTTACGCATTGGTAGTGCAAAGAGGGAAACAGGAGGACCTAAAAATACCACCAAAAGCAGCTGTGGTGTTGGAAGAGTATTCTTATTTATCTTTTAAGAACATAACTGTCATCATTCTACAATACTCGTCTACAAAGAGAATGAAATATCTATCTCCATAGTATCTCTTTTTCCTCATGGGTCCACATAAATTAGTATGGACTAATTCTAGAATTGCATTAGATGTATGGGATTTAATCTTAAAACTAGACTTTGTCATTTTACCCTTTTGAAAATTCTTGCACATGATATGTTCAGGCTTTGACATGCTCGGTAAGCCTCTTACATTCCTTTTATTGCTTATCTTAATCATGTTGTCAAAATTCACATGACATAATCTCTTATGCCACAACCATATGTCTTTGTTTCTAGCCATCAAACAAGTGGTGTTAATGTCATTAAGATAGAAAATGTTACCTTTTGTCTGCTCACTAGTTCCGCTCAACCTTCCTGATTCATTAAATATCTTTGCCTTTTTATTCTCAAATGCTACTCAGTGACCTGTGTTATTCAGTTGTGAAACACTCAACAGATTTTAATTCAGTCCTTTTACCTAGTATGAATTTTCACATTTGATCAGGTTATTCAACATTATGGTTCCTTTACCTTCAACTGGACAAGGTGTGTTATTACCCATTCTTACTAATCCACCATTGTAGTATTCAAAAGTTTCAAACTTTTGTTTATCACCAGTCATGTGGTGAGTGTAGCCACTATCTATAATCCAAACATCATTCTAACTAACCTTATATATAAGTGTAGTCTCTACATACCTTTCTTCTTCTTCATTTGAATCATCCTTCATGGCTAAAAATACCATCTCAATGTCTTCATCAGATTTAGTGTCAGTATCATTAGCTCTATTCTCAGTGAGGTAACAAGCTTTCTTTCCTTTGTCCTTGTAGTCTCGGGTATCTTGTCTATCAGATTGTCGATTTCTTCAGTAATCTCTATTATCACCTTGGTCAAACTTCTTTTCATATGTTCTATCATTACTTCTTTCATCTTTCCTTTTGTTAGGAAATCTTGCAGCAAAGTGTCCAACCTCTTTACAATTAAAACATACAAGTGGTAATTTACCTTTGTATCTCCCTTTGCCTCTCTGCAATCTTCTTTCCATTAGTGTTTCAATCTCATCAAGTCCTTGATCCTCATTATCACTTTCAATATTATTTCTAATAGTGTGTCTATGACTTGACATACTTATTTTCAAAGAAGATTTGAATGCAGATGCAATAGATGGTAAGACACTATTATCAAAGTTATTCATCTCAAATGAAATCAGTCTTCCAACCAAACTATCTAGAGTAACTTTATTATTTTCAACTACTCTCATTTCTTGTATAGCAGATACTCTAATAGCATATACAGGTAGTAAGGTTCTTAGGATTTTACTTACCACTATCTCTTCTTCAAGTACACCTTCAACTCCTCGGATAGCATTGACTACCTCTTTGATTCTGTAGCTATACTGAGTGATATTTTCTCCTTTCATCCTTAGCTCATCAAACCTCCCTCTTAGGATTTCTGCCTTGGCTCTTAGTACATTAGCATCTCCTCCATGTATCAACTTCAATTTATCCCACATTTGATTTGTAGAGGTGCAGGTTTTGACATCTTCAAACTTCATATCTGAGAGTGAGGAAGCAAGTTCTATCATCATGCAATTATGCTCATGTTTTTCTCTCAATTTCTCAAGGGTGTGAGGTCATGTAGGAAACACATATTTAGTATCTACAAATTGAACAACATCATTTCCAATACCTGATAGGTGGAGTCTTATTCTGCTTTTCCATGATGCAAAGTTGTCTTTATTCAACTTGGGAAAATCTCATTTGTTCATCTTGTGGTCTTTTTCTTGAGTTGTTAAACTCCCTTTCTAAGCACACAAGCTCTGCTACCAATTGTTAGAATAACTAAGAGGGGGGGGGGTGAATCAGTAGCCTCAAAAATATTTCAATAAATCAACCCAAAAACTTAGTACCACAATATTAAGCCTCTAGTTATCTTCAATCCTACAAGATGAATGCCTTCAAATAATCTTAACAAATAACTACTTCTCAGAGTTCACTATTAAACCTTATTCTTACTATTTACCAATTAGCAGTATTTCATTTACCACAATATAGTAAATTTATTAGTGTATACCGATCAATCCAGATTAGTTATGTGTAATGCAAAACACTTAAGTAATGACTCATAAACACATTGACACATGGATTTTTAACGTGGAAACCCTGTTAAGGGAAAAACCACTTGGGATCAGTAACCCAAAATTTTCACTCTTTTGAAGTGAGCTCGGTGAAGGGCTAACCCTGTTAAAGGTTACAAACACACTGTTAGGTGTGATCTTGTTAGAGGATTTAAATAGAATAGTTTGTCACTTGATATCGGGCATCTCTATGCTACCTTCTATGACCAAAACCTGATTTGTCAAATGGTATCTTGCATCTCATGCTATCTTCATGATAAAAATTTTTGATAATCCTTGGGATGTATCTCAATATAGAAAGGATCTTTAAATCCTGCTCAGTTAAGAGACTTTATGAATCAATGGTTAAACTTAAATAGTAAATGATCTGTTCACATATACAAGTATAGACTTGCAGATTTTTAGATCTATTGTAAGCTCATTATACCTTTCTAATAAATGTATCTTTTCAATAACTTTTCTCCACTTCTTTCTTCTTAGTGATGTTGTGCTTCTTTGTTGCTCGGTGTCCGTATAATTCTTTAGCTCTTTCCTCATCTTGATTGATCGGGACTGTATGAAGTTATTCTTCATTAGTTTCTCTTTAACATCATTTTTCTCTATTCACTCCCCTAATTTATAATGAATTAGATTGTCTCTTTATAGACATGATATCACCATTTCTAGATTCTTAACTTTCTTGTTCTTGGCATGATCCGCAATCTTAGCCAATCTTTCTTTAAAGTTGTACTCATGTTTTATCTCCTAGATTTCTCTTTGACAAATGGATAAAACAGCTTTAAATATTTTACTTATCTTTGGCTTTATCTTGTCGATGAAAACAAAATTAACAACCAGTTAAGTCTATCTTTAGCTCTTGCCAGCTAAGTGTTTTGTCATTTCTGAACTTCAGCTCTTTTCAGTGTTTAACTCTTTGATAGCTTCATTCAACACTTCAGTTCTCCATTGGGCATCACTGTGAAGTTCTTCTCATTGGTAATGCTTTTGATTCTTCTCATTGGTAATTATTGTCGGTTTTCTTGCTCGGGCATCACTATGACTTACTCTTGGGTTTCTCTGTCCGTCGGTGTTTGTAGTCACTTAGTGAATGCTGATCTTTTATGCATTACTTAAAGCATAATCTTTATCTCTCTGATTCTCTAAATTCTATGACACTTTACATATAATCGATCAGATTATATCAAGTTGACATTAATGACAATACAATATATTAACTGATTTAATGTCTTGCATTATCTTTCTGCATTTCGGCGATCAACTTAACATCTTCAAACATTCAATCAGTTATGGTTCATATATATATATATATATATATATATACACACACACACACACGTAAGTACGTACATATGTATGTATGTATGTATATGTTGATTTATATATATGTATATGTATATATATATAGATGTATGTTAGCACACACCAGTTACAACTAAATCATAAACATGTTCATAATCAACTTAATATATAGGATCATGGATGTCCATGCCATTATCATCATCTTTATAAGGAGGCATTCTGATTAACTCTTTTTGGTCCCATTGTGAAACATATCCATTTCCAATATTAACACATTAACTCATTGGGTTGTTGTTAACACAATCTTCACAAAAGCATGATTTATCTCTTAGTTGAATTAGTGGTGGCTTGTGTTGTCCTGTAGTCATCACTTGATGTAAACTTCTAATTCCAAAAATTGATTGAAAATTGTAAGGATTGGATCGGTTGATATCTGGACAAATTATAAATTTTAAATAAATTAAAGTCAGATCAGCTCAGTTCAATTATGAAAAATGTGAAATGCATGTACATGCTATATATAGACGAGAAGCTTTCAAACACACGTGACCTAGATAATTTAATTTTTAGAATTTGAGTTTGAAAAACTAAATTTTTAAATCCCTATCACTTCCCAAAAGTAACATTTGTTGTGTTATGTGTCTCGAGAAGAAAAATGATTTCGACACCATTCAACAATTTTCTTTGCATTCTCTATCATGTTACCTAGATATATTTAACAATTTAGTACACATATAAAACTAGTTTATTTCTAGAAAATGAAGATTAAAGTTCACGCATGTACATATAGTATACTACAAACAAGTTGAATATCAAATGTATACATACCTTGAAGTTCATGTTGTCAGAGTGTGTGCTTCACACATGCTCCCGCTCCATCATGCTCTCCTTTTCCATGTCCACTTTCAAATAAGTTCCAAAGAAACTTAACATTGTATCTAGCATGTTGCATGGCTAACCAATTAAAGGCTTTTGTAGAATTGAATTGACCTGCACAATTTAATGTTACATACATACATATACACACACATGAACATTTAGCTTTAATATATATATATATATATATATATTAGAACAATCATGTAAAAAAATTTAAAAACTAGTTATATATAATTTAAATATCTAATATAATTTAAATACTAAACGGAAAATATTTCAAGTACTTATCCGCACACCCATCACAGCAGATCTAGTGTTGTGAAGCATTAATCTCGTGATTTGCAAGATTGTGAAAAAACATGCCGAAACAATGAGCCACGTAGCTCCTATCATGAACCTTATCATCCCTGATATAGAAATGAACCTCCTTGGTGATAATGCATTCATTTTTATCTTTACTTTCTATCTCATCCAAATTGAATTGTGCATGTCTATAGGTCACATACACAAATATTACAACTTGATCAGAATGATAATATTGACTTTGGAGCTCTATTTGAGGGGAAAATGTATAGTTCTCCAAAAAATCTACAACTGAAAGAATACAACAAGATGGGAAACAATTTTTGGAATCATGAAACTATTTAGCTTACCATCGTGCACAATGACAATGTTGGATATGTGGATAAATCATAGATCGAAATCTATCCATAAACTCAAGGTATGGTATTTCACTCTCATTCAATGCAATTTTTTAATATTCTTGTCCTATCTTCATTTGGTATCTCTCATATTCAAATCTCTTCCACTGGACTGGTGTTGTAACATCAATATTATCAAATTATAAATGAAATTTTTGTAAATTTCCACAATCATTGCATTCATTTTTTATACAATGGATATTGAATTCATCTGAGTCTTATGATGTATCACATAAAATGGACTTCACAAATTATTTTGTACTTCCAGGAACCATATCTAGATTAAGTACTGCCATAACCTTTTTTTATGATTTCAAGTATAAGTGAAACTCAACATGTTTCACGAACCTTATTTATGTGTATGAAGTAAGGGTGCAACATCTCAAATATTCTCTAACCTATTTTCACATATGAAAAATTCATGTTTGAATGTTTCAAATAGTTCACTTTGTGTAGTATGAACAAAACGTTTTGGATGTGAAATATTCATACCGGTCTCTTCATCTTTCATCTGTATAGTGTCTCATCTATTGGAAGAAACACAAGAGTGATTGGTCCAAAAATCAGTGACCCATCATCTTACATCTTTAGAAATTTTATCTTTTCGAGGAACTACAAATCTATACCCAATTCTTTTCAATATCCATATCCAACACATTTCTCTTCCTAATATATCTTTGAACAGTTCTTCAAGATACCTTTTGTAAATTAGAAATAGCTCAAACTTGATTTCTATGTGTCAATCTCTTATTGGAAATCATAGTCATCAACGCTCTTCTAGCAGAATTTGAATCAGATCCTCCATGATCTATGTTGTTAACAACATTCAATGCATCTTGTATATTTTCAATTATTGTTTATTTTACTTTACCTCCTACGATTTTCCTATTATCAACACCCAACAACTCCAAAAATGGAGTCATTTCTCTTTTCCTGAATAACTTTTCAAACAATTGTGCTTTTCTCACCAAAGTTTTATCCTCAAAATATTCCCTTCACATATTTTTGACATGCAATTTAATAGTGTTTTTAGGTATCAGGTGCGCCAGTGCAGTTTGACTGACAAGTGATTCCTCATTCATCTCCATCAAATTTTGTATTGTAGGATTAATATGTATACCTCGACTACTACCAATATCATCCCCTAGTTAGTTGCACCTTCTTCAAAATTGATAGGTTCTTCTTCAACATTTACCAGTTTCTCTTTGATAAGTTTCGTATGACCTTTCATTTGGTCATCCCTTTTATGATCATATTTCCTTGTTCTAGTTCTTTTATTTCCCATTGCTCAAATAGAAGCAATAATTTTTTCTTTAATCCTTCTTGACTAAAAAAATTTCCTTCACACTCCTCCAGTCACAAAATGTCTTTTAAGCTTCCTCGAAAAAATGCCTCCTAGCTTCAAAAACCCTTATATTCTAAAATACGGATTGAAATTCGCAGTTGTTATTCTTTTTTTTAATAAAATGCCTTTTATATATGCCATTCTCATTGAAAGGGTGGGTAACCCATGCGACCGCTCATGGGGAGCGACCACTAAGGGTACTCATCTGAGTATACCTAGGTGGCATGCCATGTTGGCAGCCAAACCTCCAAAAACACTACAAATCCAGAAGTTTGCACTTCTACTGTTCCTTTCTCTGCTCAAACTAGAAAATGTCAAAAAACTAAAAGTACTCTTTTATAAATCTCAGGACTACGATTCTTGAAATATTTTTTATATTGTTTTGACTACAAAATGTTGAACAAATTCCTTAAAAACTACATGTAGGTGTATAAAGCTTTGAGAAGTTGTTGATTTAGAAAATATAAAAAAAAATGCTAAATCAATTCAAAACTTTTTTAAAATCATAGAAAACACTAGAGAAGAGAGTCCTCTTCAATAATATGTAATTTGTTTGGTTTTTGTATAGTTTTGATAGGGGAAAAATGGGAGGAGACAAAAACTATTGATTTCAAGTAAGTTCAACTTTTAATACTTATAATAGGAAAAATATATATCAAAAACACTTATTTACTTTTTACTGCACTAGCTATACATGTCATCTAAAACATATTCTAAAAATGGAGGAAAAAACAATATTTTACTTATAATGATTTGGCGGGAAGTAAACTCCCTGATTCATAGTATTTTTTAGGAAATGAAAAAAAGACATAAAAAATTCAAAAAACATATTGATTTTTGTTCAATTTTTTTAAAAAAAATTATAGGCATATAATTCATCATATTTCACACATTTCACTAGTTTACATCATCTTCAAATTCTTAACAAAAAAGTGACTTTTATGCCTTTGAAGTTTTACAGTTTTGGTGTTGTTAACCTTTTCCTTTGTAAAAGGGTGACATTTTACTGTGATTTTACCCAACTAACTAAAAAAAATTAAAAAACAAATATTTTCTAACATTTTTTATGGTTTTTTAATGTTTTCTAACATTTCTACGTTATGGTTTTCTAATATTTTCTAACATTTCTATTATGGTTTTATAGCCTTTTCTAACATTTCTACTATGGTTTCTAATGATTTCTAACATTTTCTAACATTTCTACTATGGTTTTCTAATATTTTCTAAATGTTTTCTAATATTTTCTAACATTTCTACAATAGTTTTCTACTAACTAAAAATTATTTAAAATGAAAAACTAACTAAAATTTAAAAAAAAAAACATATAATTTACAATAAAAAGGGGAAAAATGTGCGTACCTGATACTAATGACAATCAAACGAGGTAAAAAAAGCTCAAGATGTGTTAATGTTGCACTGGACGTCACTATTTCACTCTAAGCCCTGGGTCCACAAGATCTCTGATAGTAAAATGTGAAAGTGAAATGGGCTGTTGGAAATGTATAAAAAATCTAGCCAAAGGAGTGTCCACGCGAAGGGGGTCTTCGTGTGAACACCCCTACATGGGGTAGCTCATGTGAAGGGGGTCTTTGCGTGAAGAGGTTTCTTTGCATGAACACCCATACTTCACCGAATTCACATGAAGGCTTGTACCCCCTTCATAAAAACACATGGCTTCGGGCGAAAGGGTTAAATTTGAAAAATATTTGCAAAACTAAATTTCCTTTGTCCCAAAAATTGGGACACACTATTGTGAGATCACCCTAGTTTGAAAGACAAAATCTTGTCACATCAGCTTCTTATCAAGACTAAGGAGAAAAGTTGAATGCAAGCACTTAATGGAAAATACTAATACCAAAATTCCAAAAATGGTAGTAAATTCCATGCATGAGTTCAATATACTGGCCATTAGAATGATTGAAAGCACCGTAGTTTCCTCATAAGGGCAAAAAAATTGATAGATATAGAGATATCTAAAATGAAATACTTGTAGAGAAAATGAAATGAGAATACTCCCTTCAAACATATGTTTATTTGCTATGAATGATCTCCTCCCCATCAAAATGAATCAATAGTAAGAAAAAATAAGCCACCATCAGCTCATCATAATGAGGAGAAGAACCAAATGCAAATAGACTTACATGTATTTGTTAGTACCCCCCAACTAAGATAGAAGAACTTCAAATAGAATCAAGCCTATAGAAGATGTCATGTATCCCCTTGTCCAATACCATGAATCAGTTCAATCAAACAGATTAATCCCCATCCATCATATTGAAAAAGGGGAATGAGACTATGTGAAGTGAAAAGAACCAAATAAAAAAATTATAAGGTTAGTTTGATTATGTAAATTGATGAATCATCACATATTCATTATCATGAATGCAGACACCGAATAGGATCAAATTCATCAAAATTAGTATGAAGAATGCAACTAAAATATGCCCACAGACGCTGCTTGGAAAGAAATAACATATTAAAATGTGAAGCAGAGTAACCAATTCCAACAAGGGCAGAGCATCAGAACTTGCTAAGAAATTGATATCACATTCAAAGCAATGATAGAAAGCATAAAAACTTGAGATGAGAAAGTTGGAAGAGGTGAGGGAAAAAAAGAAAAGATTTACAACCTCGTCCCCTCTAGAGTGACTCAAATTAGCCCAATAAGACAAATCCCAATCAGCCTAATATGTGTGAGGGCAATTTATCCCCACATATTAAACCAAATTTAATAAGACATTTTCCTCTACCTCCTATAGGGGCAGATCATCAACAATTGCTTTGTTAGCCAAGAAAACATCAGCCATATTAGCTTCCCTGTAACAATGATTAAACTCATAGTTATGAAAAAGTGCAAATTTTCAACCACTGTATCAAGCCTGTATTTTAATTTCCAACAAGTCAATCTCATGTTTCTAACAATATTATAAAAAACCATAGAGTCTCCTTCAATTATCATATTAGTGATATTCATGTAAATTGCATGAGAAAGGCCTAAAATAAGAGCTTCCATTTCGGCCACATTGTTTGTATCACAAGCTAGTTTTTAACAAACATCTTTAATAACTTCTTCATAAACATTTATGATGATTTCTCGAGCCCCAAAGATGCCATGGTTACCCCTCGTAGCTCCATCAAAATTGATCTTATGAAAACCCATAGGGGGATGGGACCATATAGCCTGAGTTATAGAGATCAAAGATTTTTTATTTAAGTAAAGGCCAATTAGAATGAATGAAAGAGACCCATTTAAAAAAATGTTATATATGAGTTAATTTTTTTAATGTAATATGAAAACATTACTTTTGATATGGATTTTTCAATCTTAAAAATAACGTCAGACCAAGAAGAATGTGTTTTCCTAAATATCCTTTCATTACACTCAAGCCATATATTCCAAATTAGAATGGAAAGGCTAATCTCCCAAAGAGGACAAAAAATGGAAGACTTATATAAAAGGGGCCAACCCCTAAAATGATCACATAGATTGGGACCCACAACAAAATTCTAATCCAATCTACCTAATAGAAAGTACCAACAGTCCAAATCAAAAGGACAATGTAAGAACATATGATTTTCTGACTCCATAAAGTAACCACAAAGAGTACATGGGAAGACAAACTATAATCCCTAATCTATCCAATCATTCACATGCTAAAGATCTATCATGAATATCCAACCAAGCAAAAGCACCAGCCTTAGGAAAACAAGCATCCCCTATAAAAATCTAAAATGCCAAGATTCAGAGGTATGAGTGAGGAAATTAGATTCATAACCAGACTTGATAGAATATTGTCCTAAAGGGAAACCAAGCTAAATAAGTTCATCTTCTTGAGAAGATAAAATAATAACACAAGAACTCAATTCCTTGTGTAGTTCTGTGACCAGACCCGTAACATCATTAAATGAAGACAAATCCTTCCAACATACATATCCATTATTAATATAGAAATAATCACACACTTCATTTCCCCATGCATTTTTCAGTTGAACATATAAAGGGGACCAATCCCAAATATGACACAAGGGTTTATGTCTATTCCAAGGGTCTTCCCAAAAATGAGCCCTGGCTCCATTGTGAACAAGCCATGATAAAGAAGGAAGAATTAGGTCCCTACAAGAACACAAAAAGTTCCACATAGTAGAACCATGAGGAAGAGAAGTAGTAAAAATTATCTCCCGAGCATTGGAGTCTAAATATTTATCCGTCATGAGTTTCTCCCATTTTGAGTCAGGGTTATGATATAACTTCCACAAAAGTTTAGCACCCAAAGATTTATTCTGAAGAGTAAGATCCCTAAAACCAACACCTTGGGAAAATTTAGGTGTTCAACCTTGTGCCAAGAAAAAAATGAATCTTTTTTCTTTTGTGACACATTTTCTACCCAAATAAAATCTCTTAGAATGGCCTAAATTTCCCAGATGGAACTCTTAGGCATGTTTAAAACAAACATAAAATATATAGGAATTTAGCATTTAGGAACAATTTAATCATAAGTAGATTCTCTGATAATGTTAACCACTTATGTTTCGAAGAAAAAATATTTTGATAGATCGATGAGATAATTTTATCCCAACATTATTTCTTTTCGAAACAAGAATAGAAGGGAATCCCCAAGTAGCGGCAATGAAACTCGCCCAATGAGAATCCCCAAAAGTGATGTAAGCTACATTGGACCAAAGGGGGGACATTTAGAAATAAAATTTTGGATTTAGCTGGATTAACCATTTTTTCGGAAGCCATAGAATAATTATCAATAACCTCCTTTATGGTATGGGGCTCAGTCATGGTAGATTGACCAAAGAGGAGTGTGTCATCATCAAATAAATTATGGGTATAGGATTCATCCCTAGCCTCAAGTATAATTCCCTTCCAAGTACCAATATTATTAGCATGACAGATCACCCTACTAAGCCCTTCAACCATTTGTATGAAGAGAAAAGGAGATAAGGGAGGTCCCTCTTGAATACCCCTAGAGGAAGAAAAGAAACCCCTCAGGGAACCATTAATAATCACAGAATATGTGGGTGACAAAATGGATGAATATATCCATTTAACACAATTACCATGAACACCAAATCTATTAAGAATACTGATCAGGAAGTCCCAAATGACTCAGTCATTTAAGCCTTCATCATATCTAACATTGGGAACATTGCAGGTTTATTTTGTAAAGATACTAAACGCAAGATTTCATGAGCAAGTATAGCACCCTTTGGGGTTTCTCTACTGGGAACAAAACCACCTTTTTCCTTGGATATAATTTTAGGGAGAATCATTTCCAAATGGACCAAGATTTATTTTGTAAATATCTTATAATGTGAGCTACATACGGAAATAGGTCAAAAATCTACAAATGTTCTAGGATTTTCCTTTTTATGAATCAAGGTATTTCAGGTATTATTCGGTTATTTTAGCATATTTTTGTTAATGCTTGCTTCTTCTAAAGCTAGAAAGATGTCTTTTCCTATAAAATCCCAAAATTTGTGAAAGAAAATTGTAAACCCATCAAGCCCAGGAGCTTTATCCGGGCCCATGCTAAAAACAACCTCTTTAATTTCATGTAACGTCAAAGAAGCCATGAGCATTAAGTTATCAACTTGGGACACACATGGTGGAATTGAATCCAAGATAGAATCTACACATTGATTTTTCTGTCTAGATAGGAGGTTACTGAAGAAGGAGACACCTTCAGCCCCAATATCATTTTCTTCCTCAAGCATGCCCGTAGAGGATTCAATGTAGATAATATTATTTCTTAAATGTTTCTGTTTAGTAGAGGCATGAAAAAATCTAGTATTTCTATCCCCATCAACAAGCCAGGTTTCACGTGACTTATGTTTCCAATATACTTCTTTTCTTAAGAGAACTTCTTCCAATGGACTTCTGAGTTCTGTCTTGGGCAAAATTTTGAGAATCCATGCCATTGGAAATAATTTAATCATTTAAGGTATTCAGATTAGACTCTAACCAATTTTTCTCATGAAAAATGTTTTCAAATTGGCTAATATTCCAGTCTTTAATGTTAACCTTTAGAAGCTGCAATCATTTGACCAATCTGTAAAGATGAGTTCCATTCATAAAAGGAGAATTATCCCACCATGATCTAAGGAGGGGGAGAAAAAAGGATCCCTAAACCACATTATTTCAAATCTAAATGTGCCTTTTCGGTGGGAGGAATATTGTGTAATATCTAATAAAATTGGGAAGTAGTTAGATCCCATGAATGGAAACATAGAAGAGTAGTAATCCTTGTCAATGTTTAGCCAATGATCAAAGATGATAAAACATTCAAGACATTCTTCTATATGACATAAATATGCTCTCTGGTTTGTCCATGTGAACCTTCCCATTTTACGGGAAACATCAAGTAAATTATAATCATAAATAAATTGATTGAAATCCATCATAACTTTAGGTGAGGGAAAAATCCCTCCAATTTTATCATTATTGTTTAGAACCACATTGAAATAACCACCCAAAATGAGTAACTACTCATGTAATTCCTTGACCTATTCCCCAAGGAGATTTCATAACTATTTATTCTCAATAATAGATGTAGGACTATAAATGTTAAACAACCAAACTAACAATTTAGAACAAAAACTTTCAACTAACGAAAGCATCCAAAATTTACCCTTAGAGATAGGTTCCATAGACACCTTATTAGAATCCCAAAGAACAACCAGGCCTCCTGAAGATCTATTCGAAGAGGAAGACCAAAAGTTCCCCATATTTCATGAAGAAAAAATAGAGGAGGCAGCATAATTAAACATTTTAGTTTCCTGAATGAGTGCAATATCAAATTTCAAATGCAATAGTTGGCTCTTAATGAGCCATTTCTTATTAGAGGCATTCAATACCCTAACATTCCATGAAATTATCCTCATTGATTCAGACCCCTCATTTCCTGAGTCTTTTTGATGTTATAGTTAACACCCCCAGCATACTCAGGTTGAATGTTCCTCTTGGCCTTAGCTGCCTTGGTGGTTGGAGGGATAATAGATGGCTTCTTCTTGCCCTTTTTACCATGAATCAAAGTAGAATGTAATTTAGTTTTAATTCTAGCATCAATCTTATTCTCAATCTTATATTCATTAGAAGGCCTACCTCTCTATTTAGTAGAAGACTTAGGAGAGGTCTTAGAAGAATAAGATTGAAAAATATAGAAAAGGGATCTAGCTTTCTCCACTATAAAGCCAAAAGGAGATGGAGAAAATGTAATAGGTACCTCATGCAGAGGAGAATCTAAATCTAGGGAAGGAAGACCATATGGATATTGAGATTGGAATCTCTCCTTTACATTTCAACACAAAGAGGGAAGCATCAAAACTCTGAATAACTATATCAGTAATGTTATCATTCAGAACCATATTTTCTTTAGAAACAATAACTTGTACCTGAGAAACCAGTTGATCTGATGGTTTAATAAGAAAAGGATTTTCTAATTTAAAGGCGCATCAATCAACTTAAAAGGTTTAGCAAAATGTTCAGAAATTTGAATATCTAATGAAACTAACCCAAAAGGTTTTAAAGGAGGAGAGAGGGTCTCAATCATAGGAGAGCCAAGATCCATAGCGGTATCAGTTGGAATGGAAGGTCTATCAATAGGCACAGACTCCTAAGCACTTGAAGTAGTCAACCTGGAAGGTTGTAAACGAGGATGTTTCTTCTTTGTAAATCCAATCTAGGACATTGGATTCCATGTCTTCATTAGGTAAGGATCCCCAGTGTTCAAAAGTAGTCTTCTTACATTTTATCATATATTTGGCTCCTGGGGGAGTCATTTGTGACGCTTTTACATAAGATTTTGTAGATAGGCATAGTTTTCCAATGCAAATAGCACTTTCAAACTTATATTACCATAGAATTTTATCTATGAATGTTGTTGTCTTCTCAGTCTTTGAGGTATTTTGTTCAATGAATTTCTCTTTTCCTTTGGATTGGTCTGGTA
The DNA here is from genome assembly GCA_018584345.1 of Thuja plicata. Lineage (NCBI taxonomy): Eukaryota > Viridiplantae > Streptophyta > Pinopsida > Cupressales > Cupressaceae > Thuja > Thuja plicata. Next base: position 175,699 of record MU224326.1, on the reverse strand, counting down.
GGATTTCAGATGTCTCTTCAGCACTCTTAGAGGAATATTGTTGAATTATAGGCAGGATAGGGTTCTCCTTTTTAGTTGGTCAAGAAAATTCATTTAGAAGAAAATAATTAGAATGTCTACCTTCCAATCTCTTATAATATTGAAATGGCTCAGGATCTCCAGGAATAGTGATTTCTCTACCATGATGTGGGAACTTCAAACATTAATGGTATGTAGAAGGTACACCTTTAATAGTGTGAATCCATGGGCTTCCCAATAAGATGTTGTATGGAAAATCAAGGACAAGCACATGCCAAACTGTTTCAATAAGGGTTGTGACCACTTACAGAGGGATCGTTATCATGCTTTTAGTCTCCATTTCTCTATCATCATAAGCTTTTATTGTGATTATTTTATTTGCATCAAGAAGGTTTTTAGAAAGACCAATGTTTTGGATCATTTTTAAGGTGCACAAATTGAGATCAAATCCACCATCTATAAGGACCCATTTGATTTTAGTGGAGTGCATTTTGGCTTCAATATGGATCTATTTATTATGATGGAGGTCTTGGCCATGGAAATATTTGTCAGTAAATACCAAATGTTCTTGTGCACATAGATTTTTATCATAACTTGGAATTGGGACGCATTAATGTTTTTCAGGGACATGAGACTCATTAAGGGAATTTTCAAGAACTTCTTTGTGGATGGGGGATGTAAGAAGAAGCTCAAGGATAGATATTTGTGCAGGTGTCTTTTCTACCTGGGCCAATAAATCATAGTGTGAAGCAAGTCGAGTAGCTATGCATGGTGCTAGTGGTGGATTTGTAGAAGTTGATGGATTATTAGCAACCTGGATAATTACTCTTGGTCTTTGGGTAGTAGCATTGCAACTAGCACCTTTGAGTTTAAGGGTGTTCACATGATTTTCATATTCATCAATACATCCACATAGAGAATCAAAACCGAAGATATCATTTTCTTGTAAACTTCCACATGTCAGATCGTTTCCTATGATGGTATTTGTGGAATAGTCACAAGGAATAGCATTGGATGCTTTTTTGTGATTGTGGTTAGGAAATGACTAGTTGTAGACTTTCAATTTTACATTTGATGATGATGGGTTTTGTCCTTCAACCTCAATTTTCCATAAGTTATGAGGTCTTGAAAAAAGTGTCACAATTTCATGCACTTCTTGGTATCACACCCCTTAATTCGATGATAATCATAGTATTTGTTGTATTTATACCAAGCAGGCTTTGGTTGATTCTCATCAAACCACAGAGTGTTAGGATATAACATTATGCCTTGATCTACTAATCCCTGAAAGACCACATTTAGTGGTTCTACAAGAGAAGTGAATTATCAACGTTGTCTAGTAGTATTGTTATTATTATTTTTTCCATTGTTTTTATTGTTGAGGAAATAAATAGGACTGATTGTGAGATTTTTGTTGTGACGAATTGTTTTGATTCGATATCTAGACATTTTGGACATGTTTGGCATCTGTCACTCCATAATTGAAAAATCCTTTGTTCTTACTCCAAAAATTTGGTTTGTCATTACTAGAGGAAGGGGTATAATGTTTAATGGAACCTTTTTGCAAAATTCCATCTTCAATATTTTTCCCTTTTTTAACAAGAGCCTCAAAAGTGTCAAGAGAAGCCATTTTCACTTGGAATGAAATTTCTGATACCATATTTTTAGTAAAGACATCGATTAAATTATTTGTAGGTATCTTCCAAGGCATACAATTCTTAAGGTGTCTCCATCATTGTAAAAAGATGGCAAAGGTTTCTCCATTCCTTTGCTTGGTAATACATAGGTCACTCAATGATGCTTGATGTTCAATGTTGTAAGAATATTGTCCAACAAATTTCCCTGCGAGATTAGAGAATGTAGATATAGAGCCATGAAGGAGGGCCATGAACCACTCTAGAGCAGGACTGCCAAGACTCCTTTTATAGAGTCATTTCAGGTCTTTCTCATTATAGGCGACCTCTTGGAATGCGATGTAGAATTCCTTGAGATGTTACAGTGCCTGCACCTCCCTATATCTTGTTTTGGTGTTGTTTTGGATTGTTGTAGGTGTTTAGGTGTGTGTTATAATAATATCCAAGGGGCTGGATACAATCTTAGTTTACTTCATGTTTGTAGGGCCTTAGTGCCCATTAAGTGTTTTAGGACACTTTGGTTTCAATTTGTGAAATGTTTCTATTTTGGGGTAATATGAGTTAGAGGTATGGTTTAAGACCCTACTCATCCTATTTGGGGTCTTAGAGGTCAACATCCATCATTGAGTTGACTACCAAGGTCAAATTGCTCAAAATGACAAAATGTTGCTAGCAACTTTGAAAGTTGCTCGAGCAATTTTTGCAAGATTTGACAAAATTTAGTTAAAACTGATGTAACTACCCCATGCTCGGTATATGAGCATGGTTTTGATGCTTTGAACAAGTTAATAATATTTTTGAGTGAAACACTTATTTCTGACACCTTTGTACGGATGTCTGTATCCTTTTTTGTGTAATCTATACTGTGTCTTTGTTTCCGTACGGCTATGTATGGATTGGCAAAGGTGATCAGGCTCCATGATAGTGTAGTGTTCTCTTTCAGATTTCTTATGCATTAAGTAGTTTGTTTTGAAGTTCAGTAGAAGTTAAGTTACACATTTTTTTAGGTCACTGGTCTGACAGAGACAGAAACAGTGCTACCTAGTTAGAAATGGCTCTAACCTAAAATTCCTTTGGTGGATTTGTCTCAAACAATGGGGATATTAGAGTTAGGGTCTATATATAGGTTTTTAGTTTTCTTTTTGGTTGTTTCATTTTATTTCATAGGCCAAAAGTGAAGCCCCATGGCTGACTAGTGAAACCAGGTGAGCCAGGACAAGGAGAAGAAAGACTTTGTATGAGGACCCAAGACCTTTTGGGAAAGACTTAGTGGCATTTATACATGAAATAGATAGTATCCTAAAAGGATTCAATGGTGGCTGGAGGTGACTCAGAGATTGGAGACAAGATTAGCAATTGTTCATGTACACTGGACCAGAGGCCTAATTAATAGGCTATAATCTAGGGCCTTTAAGAAAGTAGGGTTTTGGGTGCCATCAGAGGTTAGGGTTTTGGATTATGATAGGGTTGAATGATGTCTTGAATATTTCCAAGTTTTTTTGTGGATTCCTTTGGGGATTTTGGAAGAATTATTCCAAAATCGGTGAAAATAGACCTACTAGGAATTAGACAATTAGGCCTCCTAGTGAATTAGTTACCAATTAGATTGGTAAAAAGTATTGGCGTATTTGGATGAGCACATAATGACCTAGGATGGGTCAATAAGTTTGTTGAGAGTCTTGGAGAATGTATGGGAAGATTCTAGGTAGAGAATTGACATACTAGGTGGAGGATTAGTGGAAGAAAGTAGGCTTTTTGGGAACTAGTTGAACTAGTTAAGCTTGGTAACTTTGGAGTCTTCTTGAAACCAACTATACCTTTGAGGATAAGTTGGTAGAGGGGGTCTTGGAGATCCTATTTGGAATAAGATCCAAAAATAAAAACCATGCGATGGTTGGATTAGATACAAAACAAAAACCTTAAAGTGAAGAAGAGCACTAGTTGTCAACCCTCTGCATCAGAGTGGTATCAAAGTTGGAATATCTTGAAGATTGTGTATGTCTAAAGGGGACGAAAGTCAAGAGGTTGACAACATGCCTCCTAAGGAAATGAGTAGGGATGCCATAGTTTAATTGGTTCAAGGCCTCTTGGAGAAGGCTAATGTGTTTGAGACAAAGAGAAAGAAGAAGATCATAGAATGGGGAGATGAAAGCCAGACAGAAGAATCATCAAAAAAATGGAAAGAACCTGAGATAGAAAAAGAACAAAAGGTATTCTTAGATGCCTTAAAGTCCTTGAACAAAAATAGCATGGAAAACATACCATATTACTGTGGCAGTCTGAATGGAGAAGAGTTGTTAGATTGGCTTGAAGCCATTGACAACCAATTTGATTACAAAGAAATCTCAAAGGAGAAGAGGTTGAGCTATGCTAAGGCTAGACTCAAGGGATCTACATTGGTGTGGTGGAATATGATGCAGGATGAAAGAGTGAATAGTGGAAAGAAAAATATTGTTTCTTGGGAGAGGATGAAAATTGGATTGAGGGCACAATTCTTGCCTATTGATTATGAAATTCAAATGTACCAAAAGTTGCAAAACTTAAGACAAAAGGAGATGATAGTGAGTGCATACATAGAGGAGTTCCATAAACTAAGCCTAAGGGCTAGGAGACAAGAAGATGAAATGGAGAAGGTGGCAAGGTATCTAAATGGGCTAAGGCAAGGGATACAAGATGAGATTAGCATGATGGCTCCTGATAGTATGCACAAGTGTTTCTAGTTATCTTTGAGAGTAGAGGATAAGGCTAGAAGAAGGAATGACTTCCATCAAAGAGGAAGAGGTGGCAGCAATAACAAAGGTTTTCAGAGAGGCAGGGGTAACTTTGGTAGAGGACAGAGCCCTAATAGATAAGAAGATAGTCAATTTATGGATAGCAGTGGAGGAAACTAGTATAGAGGATCTTTCCAAAGGGGAGGATGTAGAGGTAGAGGACCACTAAGAGGTAGGTTCCAACCCCAAGGGAGATCTAATTCAGTTTTCAATGGTAGGTGTTATAATTGAAACCAAGTGGGTCACACAATGGATAGGTGTCTAGAGAGGGCTTCCTCATCTTCAATTGGGGATAGAAGGAATAAGTTAGTTCAAGAGGAGGATACCAAAAGTGTAACTTCACCCATATCCAAGGTAGGACCATTATTGGATGAGGAGAACTTGATGTTAAGAAGAACACTGTTGAAAGTGCCTAGCACAATAGAGCCACCCCAAAGAAAGAACTTATTCAAGACAAATTGTAGGTCTCATAGGAAGATTTGCAAGGTTATAGTGGACTCTGTATCCACTGAGAATATAGTGTCCACTAAGATGGTGGATAAATTGAAGATGAGAAGGATACCTCATACCACACCTTATAAGGTTTCATGGTTGAACAAGGGTCAACAAATAGTGTTATATGAGCAAACTATGGTTGAGTTTGAGATTGGGGAATATAAGGACAAGGTCCTATGTGACATACTACCTATCGATGCATGCTATCTACTCCTAGGATGTCCATGATAGTATGATGTCAAAGAAATACATGATGGAGAGAAGAACAATTATGTCATCACCAAGCTAGGAAAGAAATTCCAAATGGATCCATTGCAAGAACCCAATGAAGAGAAGCATGTGGGGACAAGTGTGATTTTATTGAGTGGGAAAGAGTTTCTAAAAGCCATGAAGGAGAAAGGAGTCTGTTGTGCAGTAGTGATCAAACCAAAGGATGAAACTAAGGAGAAAGTCTGTTTGCCACCAGAGATACAATATTTGTTTGAAAAGTACCATGACATAGTAGATAATGGTTTTCCAAGTGCCTTACCACCTATGAGGGATGTGAGTAATCAGATTGACCTCATTCCTAGAGAAAATTTTCCAAACAAGGCAACATATAAGATGACACCAAGCCAAAATGCAGAGATAGCAAAACAAATCCAAGATTTGTTGGATAAGGGGTTAATAAGGAGGAGTTTGAGCCCATGTGCTATTCCAACAATACCTGAACCTAAAAAGGATGGAAAATGGAAGATGTGTATGGACTCCAGAGCTATAAACAAGATAACAATCAGATATAGGTTCCCAATACCCCGGATACAAGACTCGATGGATAATCTTGGAGGATCTTGTTACTTTTATAAGGTGGACTTGAAGTTAGGGTATCATCAGATAAGGGTGAAGCCAGGTGATGAGTGGAAATTTTTTTTTAAGACCAATGAGGGTTTGTATGAGTGGCTAGTAATGCCTTTTGGCCTAAGCAATGCATCTAGCACATTCATGAGGCTCATGAATGAAGTTCTAGAAGAGTTCATTGGTAAGTTTGTAATATTTTACCTTCATGATATTTTGATATTTACCAGGTCCAAGGAGGATCACATGAAGCATTTGGAGATGGTCTTAAGGAAGCTACATCAAGAGAAATTGCTGATAAATCAAGAAAAGTGTGAGTTTCTCAAAATTGAACTAGTTTACCTTGGTTTTGTGGTTGCTAATGGATGTATGAAAATGGACCCTGATAAAGTTAAGTCCATTTTGGAATGGCCTAAACTTAGGTCCATAGGGGATGTTAGGATTTTCCATGGGTTGACCTCCTACTATAGGAAATTTGTAAGAAATTTCAGTCATGTATGTGCCCCTATACTTAACACCATAAAAGGTGGAATCAAGTGTAAGTTTGAATGGACAGTGGCAGCAAACCACGGGTTTGAAATGTTAAAGAAGAGAATTGTAGACCTACCTGCTCTTAGGTTCCCTAATTTGAATCAACTCTTTGTGGTAGAGTGTGATGCTAGAAAGTTTTCTATTGGAGCAGTGTTGAGCCAAGAGGGACACCCTGTGGCTTTCTTTTTATAAAAGTTGAATGAGGCTAAACAAAAGTACTCCACCTATGATTTGGAGTTATATGCTATGGTTCAAGCCCTCAAGAAGTGGAGGCACTATCTACTACCTAGGGATTTTGTGGTCTATACTGATAACCATGCCCTAAGTTTCCTAAATGGACAAGAAAAATTAAATCAGAGGCACATGAAGTGGGTAGAATCATTGAAGGCTTATACATTTGTTATTTAGCATAAGATGGGGGTTAGCAACAAGGTTGTAGATTCTCTTAGTAGGAAAGTACTCACAATCCAAGAGATAAAACTACAAAGTTTAGGATTGGATGATTTGAAAGACCTCTACAAGGAAGACAAAGATTTAAAGGAAGCTTATGAAGCTTGTGTGAAGTTTCAGCAAGGGTTCAAGGTGGATTTCAGTGAGTTTGTGTTGTAGGAAGGTCTGTTGTTCAAAGGTCATCTTATGTGTATACCTTAGTGGTCAATGAGGGAAAACATTGTGAAGGAGAAACACCAAGGGAGCTTGGGAGGCCACTTTGGAGTGGATAAAACATTGGAGTAGGTACATAGGCATTACTATTGGTCTAAGATGTAGTCAGATGTGAGGATATTTGTAGAACAATGTTAGATTTCTTAGAGGGAAAAAGGACAAAGCAGAAATAGTGGGTTGTATCAACCATTATCTATACCCCAAAGGCCTTGGGAGTGCCTTAGTATGGATTTTGTTTTGGGGTTACCAAAGACACCTAGGGGACATGACAGTGTGTTTGTGGTGGTAGACCATTTCAACAAGATGGCACACTTCATTCCATGCAAGAAGACCAATGATGCCTCTCAAATTGCATGGCTATTCATTAGGGATATTGTAAGAATCCATGGTTTGCCTTTGAATATTGTCAGTGACAGGGATACAAAGTTTGTGGGTCACTTCTAGAGAACTCTTTGGAAGATGCTTGAAACTAATTTTTCTTTCTCCTCAGCCTACCATCCACAATCAGATGGGAAAATCGAAGTAGTGAATAGGTCACTTGGAAATTTGTTGAGGTGTTTGACCAAATAACATGGGAAATCTTGGGATCATATCATAGGGCAGGAATAATTTTCTTATAATGACTGCAATAATATGAGTACAGGTAAGAGCGCCTTTGAGATAGTTTATGGGGTCAGTCCTAGAGGGATTTTGGAGTTGAGGGATCTTAGTTTCAGGGACAAGAGGAGTGCAAAAGGAGATTCATTTGCAGAGCAGATGAAGGAGCTGCATGATCAAGTCAATAAGACTTTACAAAAACAAGTGGAGATGTACAAAATCAAATCTGATAAGACTGGGAGGGACTTGAAATTAAAGTTTGGGGATCTAGTACTTGCCTACCTCAAAAAGGAGAGGCTACCCAAAGGCCAACCAACCAAGATACTCATGAAGAAGATTGGACCAGTGAAGATTTTGCATAAATATGACAAGAATGCCTATGAAGTGGAATTGCCTCCTGATTTGGGGATTTCACCTATTTTCAATGTTTGTGACTTATATCCCTACCAAAGATCACCTCTATACATAGGTCAATATACACTTGCAGATTTGGAAGAAGATGATTGGGTGAAGGATTTGCCTACCCCAAAGCCATTGCAATTGGAAAGTGTCTTGGACTCTAAGGGATTAAAGAAGATAAGGAGGGGTAACTAAAAGGAGTATCTCATCAAGTGGCAAGGGATACTTGAAGCTAAGGCTACTTGGATGACAGAGCTGGACATTCTGAAACATGGGGTCACCATTGAAGACCTCCTAACTCAAGGGACTTGAGTTATTTTGTCCAAGGGAGTATGGTGCAGGGCACCTCCCTATATCTTGTTTTGGTGTTGTTTTGGTTTTTTGTAGGTGTTTAGGTGTGTGTTAGAATAATATCCAAGGGGTTGGATACAATGTTAGTTTACTTCATGTTTGTAGGGCCTTAGTGCCCATTGAGTGTTTTAGGACACTTTGGTTTCAATTTGTGAAATGTTTCTATTTTTGGGTAATATGAGTTAGAGGTATGTTTTAAGACCCTACTAATCCTATTTTGGGTCTTAGAGGTCAACATCCATCATTGAGTTGACTACCAAGGTCAAATTGCTCAGAATGACAAAATGTTGCTAGTAACTTTCAAAGTTGCTCAACCAATTTTTGCAAGATTTGACAAAATTTAGTTAAAAATGATGTAACTACCCCATGCTTATTATATGAGCATGGTTTTGATTCTTTGAAGAGGTTAATGAGATTTTGGAGTGAAACACTTAATTCTAACACCTTTGTATGGATGTCTATATCCTTTTGTGTAATCTACACTGTGTCTTTCTTTCTGTATGGATGTGTATGGATTGGTAGAGGTGATCAGGCTCAATGATAGTGTATTTTTCTCTTTCAGATTTCTTATGCATTAAGTAGTTTGTTTTGAATTTTAGTAGAAGTTAAGTTACACATTTTTTAAGGTCACTGGTCTGATAGAGATAGAAATAGTGCTACCTTGTTAGAAATGGCTCTAACCTAAAATTCCTTCAGTGGATTTGTCTCAAACCATGGGGATATTAGGGTTAGGGTCTATACATAGGTTTTTAGTTTTCTCTTTGGTTGTTTAATTTGATTTCATAAGCCAAAAGTGAAGCCCTATGGCTGACTGGTGAAACTAGGTGAGCCAGGATAGGGAGAAGAAAGACTTTGTATGAGCACCCAAGACCTTTTGGGAAAGAATTAGTGGCATTTATAGATGCACTGGATAGTCTCCTAAAAGGATTCAATGGTGGTTGGAGGTTAATCATATATTGGAGACAAGATTAGCAATTGTTCATGTACACTGGTCTAGAAGCCTAATTAATAAGCTATAATCTAGGGCCTGCAAGAAAGTAGGGTTTTGGGTGCCATCAGAGGTCAGGGTTTTGGATTCTGATAGGGTTGAACAATTTCTTGATTATTTCCAAGTTTTTTTGTGGATTCCTTTGGGGATTTTGGAAGCATTAGGCCAAAATCGGTGAAAACAGACCTACTAGGAATTAGGTAATTAGGCCTCCTAGTGAATTAGTGACCAATTGAATTGGTAAAAGGTATTGGAGTATTGTGATGAATACAGAATGACCTAGGATGGGTCAAGAAGGATGTTGAGAGTCTTGGGGAATGTATGGGAAGATCCTAGGTAGAGAGTTGACATACTAGGTGGAGGATTAGTGGAAGAAACTAGGCTTTTTGGGAACTAGTTGGACTAGTTAAGCTTGGTGACTTTGGAGTATTCTTGAAACCAACTATACCTTGGAGGATAAGTTGGTAGAGGGGGTCTTGGAGATCCTATTTGGAAGAAGATCCAACAATAAAAACCATTTTATGGTTGGATTAGATACAAAACAAACACCTTAAAGTGAAGAAGAGCACTAGTTGTCAACCCTCTACATCAAGCGGGCATGATTCCCCTTTGTATTTCTCAAACTTAGGGATCTCAAAATTTAGAGGAAACTTGACCTAATATAAATATGATAAACCTTGTCAAGTCAGCCTCAATAACCTTCCAACTAAATGATAAAACTCAAATTTTTTGGCTTCATATAACCAATTAAACATAAAATGTAAACATCTATTAGTTGGCTGAGAGTAACTATTTAACTTGGTCAATACTGAAATTCTTCAATGCCCGACCTTCACTACAATTCCCAAGTGAATTTGGTAAGAACTGAACTTTGTCAATACCCGACTGAGCTTGGTAAACACTGAGATTCACTTGGCATACAATAACTGTGCTCAGTTTGGATGCAAACATGTGTGTAACAACACTACATAAGTGCATATACATGTGTAACATCAATGACAATACACAATTGGATAATTTTCATCAACACTTTAGACTCAACTTCTAAAGATGTGATATTTTAAATGTAGTTTCTAAATTAATATTTAGTAATAAAATTTAGTATAGCCTTGAGTTTACACTTTCACATATTTTGTTTAATAATTTAAGATGTTTGGACTTAAATTCTAAAGATGTAATAAGAACAAGAATATTATTATTTAAAATGTAGTTTCTAAAGTAATATTTACTACCAAAATTTAATATAGCTTTGAGTTTATGATCTAAAATTTATATATTTGTTGTGATTTTTAAATTGACGCATTTTGAAAAATGTAATCAATATAAATATTTTTAAATTTGACACATTATTAAAATAAATAGAGATTAAAATTATAATTTAATTTAATTACTAAAAATATATGATTGAAAATATAATAGTTATTGTATCATTGTAAATGTGCTTTCATAAGACCTTGCCATAATTTATATATGTTTTAATTATGATAAAAATTGGACATTTTAATGCTAATTTGAAAAAATAATCTAAAATGATTTTTTTTTGGATAAAATGGACATAGCCATAATATTATATTAATCTGCTTCAGTGAGGCTCCATGAGGAAAGAAGCAGAAAGAAAACCTCCTTTCCTTGCCAAGATAAAATACAAATCTGCAAAAAAGAACTCCTAAACTATGAGTAACGTATTACCCAAGAAGTGTCTCTTTCTCACCCCATACAAATGAGAATCGGAGATTGGCAGCATACTATCCTCGTGACCATAACCACAGTATTACATCTTTATATTTCATAATTAAAAAACATACGTGTGGAATGTTACTTCAAAATACCTAAGATATGTCAGCCCCCAAAAACCATAAAAACCCCCATATGACCTAGCCCCTCAGCCCTATCCATTTACCAAGCCATGATAGTGACGTAGACATTGAATTTTTTTTTGGGAGGATATTGAATCCATTGTCGAATAATTTGAATTCAGAGTACCCTTTGTGGTTCCTGCATTTGTAATTGAGGAAGCAATAAGGCTGTCATTGTTGGAAAATTCCAAAATGGTAGCCATACTGTCAAAAAGAGTGTATTCTTCCGCCATTATTGATGCTGGGATGAAATCTATCAACTTGTTTGTGTTCTTCCAAAAAGCCATTGAGTTCCTGCGAGTAATACCTAACTTGAATGCATCATACAACTCAATAAATTCCATGTCCTTCTCAAGTCATCTCAAAGGAAATAGGCCTCCAACCCATGATTGTGATCCTCTAAGACTATAACCCATAACAACCCAAAGTATGCTCTTTGTCGGCGCAAAGTCTGGTCTAACCACCTTGTCGACCATTTCCATAAATGGGATGTAATATTGCATCAAGTTATAAAAATTTGATAGGAAAATAGATAGGACCTAAGAATGAAAAAAATTTCATGGAGAAGAGGGAAGTAGAAGGTACTCACCAAAGACACTCTGAATAAGATCTGCCACCTCGTCTAGCAGCATGTTGAAAACCACCTTCATGTGACACTACAAATAATCATATGAAATTGGGCACTCCCATTGATGAATTGGAAGCTGAATCCGCATGTTCAGTTCTCTATAATTCATGACCACCCAAAAAAGCAACCACCCAGGTGAACCAAAGAGGAAACTTTCAACGCATAGCTAAAATGGGCCAAAAATTAGTAAGACCATCACCCAGAAACAGAAGAATGTATCCTGCAGAGAAGATTAGTGAATATAAAGGGGAACAGATGTTGTGTAAATATGTTTACCAACTCTTAACACATGTGGGGAGATTTAAATCTATCCTTGGGAGTGTGGTGTCCAAGTGACCATTTCCCAATGTAACACGTCAACTAAGGGAATTAATATTGCGCCATCAAAAAGTATAAATAACCTAAAAAGCGTACCACCTTACATGTCAAAAAAATGCCATGTACCCTTACACTTGCTGTGGGGAAAGAAGAAACATGTAGTTTTTGAGGAACTAAATCTTGAGTAAATCTGTTATATGTGCCACCTAGTGCCAATCTCCTTGGGAAAACAAAAATATTCCCACGATCACCTGTGATGACATACACCTACTCAAGAATGTCTTTAACATTGTTTATTTGTTAACCATCCATACCAGGAGTCATTTCTTTCTCCACCCAAGAGAATCCCTTTTCCAAAATCAAGGAACTTAGTAAGGGTTTGTACTCCCACAAAATTAAGCCATTATCCAATTCAACACCCTTGTTGGCTAACTAGTCAGCTAGCCCATTTGCCTGCCTGAAGTAGTGCAAGATTTTAAATTCTGCAAATTTTTAAAGCAGCTTCCTAGAATCGGTGACGATGTATTCAATCCCCCAACTAGGTGAGCTTTAAAGTGAGAGGGTAGATGTAATGATCTGAGAATCCCCCTCAATGTGTATGTTCCTAACTCTGTGTGAGACAACCAAAGATAAGCCCAGAAAAAGAGACCTAGCTTCTACAATATTATTTGACCCATCTAGAATCTTAGTACTAGCCACTCTAAGTACTTTCTTAATTTCTTCCCTCAAGACATAACCAACCCCCGAGGCTCCTGGGTTTCCCTTAGAATCCCCATCAAAGTTAAGTTTAGTAAAATCTTTATCTGGAGGTTCCCACTTGACAGCTTTCCTACTCTCCCCCTTAGATTGCTTCCCAATAAGAACACCTTTGAATGGGATAGAAATGGAAGGCTAGGAGCTCATAATTTTTGAATCTTGTGAAGTGAACGTAGAGGAAAGAGATTTGGATCTGGAGGAGTAATCATTGACCATTTCAGAGATCAATTTTTCAATTTTATCACACACCTGAGCAATCAAGCTGACTTCCTTTCTAAAAATTCTCTTATTCCGTTCCCACCAAATGGAATAGGTAATTGCTCTTGGAATGACTCTCCAAATGTGTGCAAAACATGTGTCTTAATGGAGGAGTGGCCATTGATTGAGGAGATGTGTTAATACCTCTAGAAGAGGGACCTGCCAGCCTAGTTTTCCCAAGATCCAATACCATATATCCTGAGAATAGAGGCATGAAACAAATAGATGATCTACTTCTTCAAAATGAACCTTACATAATACACACTGAAATCTATCTACAATGCCATGCTTGAATAATCGGTCACTAGTGAAGTTTCTCTTAATTACAATCATCAACAACAAGAAATAACCTGCCTTAGGTAGAACTGTCGGATGCCAACAAAACCTTAAAAGATGAGCACTAGGATTCTGAGCCGTATTAGTAAGATGAAGATAACTTAGCTACAAATGATTGCTAAAGGTTTAAATACAAATAATTACATTGATTATGAAGAAACACTCGTCCATGTGTCATTAAATTAAAATAGGATAATTTTTTTTTTGGTTTCTAGATTCGAATGATATCTTCATCAAATTAATATCATTTAATTATTTTTAGAATGAAATATTCATCAAGAAATATAAGGGTCTACTATTTGACTTTTAAAAATAATTACTATTTGAATTTTGTTTACAAGTTGAAGAGTTCCTTTATGGTTTTTAAAAAATACCAAGAAGAAGGATATTTGAAGAGATTGATAAGGTTTTTAGCTTCATGGTTTTGAAAATTTTAAATTGGATCTAAAAATTAATATGAAGAGTTGAAGGTTATATTTTTGTTGGCATGGTTTTTATGAATTATTTTTTTATCAGACAAAATTTTGAGTTAAGTAGAAAATTAATATGTGTGTGTTGGGTGTTGAATTATTTTTACATTATCTTAGAATTTTTTTTAAAATATTGATTTGAAATATACTTATACCCTCTCTAAATAAAGATTTAAAATTGATTAGAATTATTCGTGCTAAAATGTGTAGATTTTCTATTATATAACAAATGTTATGTATTTCAATTGAATTATAACACCTATTAAACTAAACATACATTTGGTAGTCAATTATAGTCAAGAATTATGTAAGAGATCAAAGATTTTTGTTGACTTGCAACCAAATATTTTTTTTAATATATTTGTGAAATTATACATTTAGGCATCCATATTTCTATATATCCCATGCGTGACCACCCTATTGTGACAAAAAAGTGGGACACACTATTGTGTGACCACTCTTCAATGTTTATCTTAATGAATTACATTCAAAATTACAATCATAATTGTTTAGAGAATAAAGTCTACTTAAAGTTCTCTTCCACATGCACACATGATATCTTAGGTCCCTTCTCTCATGGTCATCCTACTCAATCAACTATATTGGTTCTATCAAGCAATGTACTACTTATCCACCTCACTTGTCTCCTCCATTTGACAATCTTCTACCTTTCTTGTCATCATTCCTCTACAAATGATATTCAACTCTCTTAACTATGCTCCCTCTCTTTCTTTAATTGAAAATTCCCTCCATAAATCTTTTTCCATATTCATATAAATTCCTACATGTGGATAAATTCAACTATTGAAGAAGGATAACTTAAACTATTAGCAGTTATAGTATTGAATCAACATGGGAAGTTTAACCAAAATTAGCCACATGAAAATATTTGAAAAACCCTTCAAAACAGTTGATGAAATATTCTAACTTTATCAACTATTTTAGGTACTTTGAAAATTTTTATGACATTCTCATACTAATGGAAACTAGGAATCTACCACCATGTTGGAGGCTCCTATCTCTTTAAGAATTATTTGATCAATTGCTTTCATCCTCTTCGTCCTTACTTTCCTTTACTCAGATTATAACCCTAATAGAAACCAATATAATTATTGAGTTCTCCTTCGTTACTTGGTTGAGGAAATTGAGTGACTAGGAGCTCTCAACACTTTTCTTTTGTAGCCTTTATTGGGGCTTGAACCCTAATAGGAACTCCATGATTATTCCTTTATCAAGGATTTTTAGTTCACTATAAACTCCCAAAAAGTTAAATATTGCAACCTATGTCAAGGTTTTAACCCTTTTAAGAAGTCCCAAAATTTTCACTTGTAATTACCTTATACCCTTCTATTCAAGGTTCTCATCCCCATTAGGAACCAAAAATCAACACCTTATTATAGTTTTACCTCCATTAGGAATTTTCTAGATTTACTTTCATTGAGGGTTCCCACTTTAATGGAAACCTTAAGACCCTAAGAAGATTTTTTTGATTCGGAATTGAAGGCATTCTTTTTATTTTATTATTTTCCTTCTCATTGCATTATTTATGAAAATGATCAATTTCTCTATGGTTTCAACATTCTTGAATATACTTTCTAGGAAACTTAGATCTCCCTTGGGATTTTGATTTTGATTTCGTATGCTTTTTCTTTCTTTTCTCTTTCATTCCTTTGTCATCTCAATATATTTTCATTACATCTCTTCAAAAAGAAATAATTTGACCACTTCATCCATCTTTAAGGTGGTAGTGTTACTCCTAATGGTCATGTAAATGTTATCCCATTACTTTGGAAAATAGCATATAGTATATGATAGTTTCATGCAACAGTCTGCATCCTCCACCTTTATCCAATGAGAACACAATTGATCATGTGAAAGAAATGTTAAATGAATTTATGTGATTAGCCATGGATCCTCCTTTCATCCTCAGAGAATAATTTTTTTTCTTAAAAAAACATTATTTTCCAAGGATTTAGTGTAATAAATCACTACAAGTCACTATTATAGACTTGCTATATTATTCTCTTCATGGGCATTCAACAACATAGAGTCTACTAAAAAGGTTCTAATCAAACCCTTAGCTTTTTTTATCTACCAACTCTTAGTTCTCTTGATTCATGTCGTGAGGTTTCAAAATAGATATTATGTAACACATGGATCTCTATATAGAAGTATACCTTATATTTAAGGTGTCATAGCTCAAAATTGCCACCATTAAAATTTTCCATGTTGATCCTTCTATATGTGCTTGCCATATTTCTCTAGCAATAAGGTCAAGAAAAAAACTTCTATAGAATTTCAGCCTCAAATAAAGATTAGTTCAAAAACCATTCAATCCAACAACAAAATATTGGTTTTTCAAGCTTTGAGACCAGCTAAAAGAAAGTTTGGTGAGAGGAATAGGCTTCCTACACAAATTATTTAAGAGTGAAAGTGCACAAATTTATTTAAACCCTTAACTATTATAGATTTAGATGCACAACTCAAATCAATATTCACGTAGAATAAACACATAACATAATGTATATTTAGGGAAGACCCATTTCAGAAAAAAAAATCCACACTTCAATGCAAAACCCAATGTATTGGTAGAAAATAATAATTCACAAATACATTTGAAGAGTTATGATCTTTCAGGAGACTTCACCTAATCACTATATTTTGCAATATTTTTGACAACATAATATTATCTCTAAAAATTTCAACTTATGATACAAATTAATCCAACATCACACATATTTATAAACCAACAAGTTGGATTCCCAAGATTGTTATGTGTCATCATCCTCTTCACTACATGCATGCAAAATACAAAGGAGATCATGCAAGGCACCATATATACTTGCTAAGAAAAATATATAAAACTCAACATGCAAATTTTTTGTCTTTCTCACTAATATAACATTGTGAAACATTCTCAACATGCAATATGTCTGCATACATGTAAGAGATTCATTTGACTTTTAAGGAACCTACTACATTCAATAATACCACCTGCAACAAAATTTCTAGTAGCAACTATTACAATGGCATAGCGGTTGTCATAGACTATCATAGTACATGTAAGAGATTCCTTTGACCTCCAAGGCACCTATCACATTCAAGAATACCACCCATAACAAAATTTCAAGTAGCGATTATTACAATGACATATCGGTTGTCATAAACTATCATAGTCTTGAAAGAGAAAGTGTCATAATCCATCATAGGGTGAAATCTTACAACTTGTGACAAAATCAAGTGACTAAGATGCCTATGCTTAAAAACATAGAACTTATCACCTACCTTATCGGATGTCACCTCATCATTAGTGTTGGAATAGTCCCAAGGGATAACTAAGAGGGGGGGGTGAATAAGTTATCAACTAGTTTTAATTCTTTTCTCTAATTAAGTACAAAATATTATTAGGCATATACACAATAACATAACACAAAATAGAACACCACAATTTTGGTTACGGGGAGACCAAAATAGGTAAAAGCCCCCCTGGGAATTAGCACCCACAAAGAACTGTACTTGAGTATAATAACCCTTGTTAGAAGATCTTACAACCTTGTTAGGAGTTGATCTTTACAATGAAATAAGTACAGTGACCTGGTTAAGGGTCAGACCCTGTTAGGAGTCTTTTACAAGTAACCCTGTTAGGGGTGAGGATTCACTGTCCAAAAGCACACTGCTAAAATGATGAAGGCTACAACCTCCAGTAAAATAGATATACACTATATCTAATATTGAACTATTTTAGTAGACTTTCTATCTTGATCAATTCCAATGTATTGTATGCACTCTCTACTTCTTCACATAGATCTTTATCTGATGAATGAAATAGCTTTACTGTCCCAAAAAAATAAACATTATGCTTTGTTCATTTTCTGTTTCTTTTCTTCTCATTCACACTTAGTGATCTCAAATGAACTGCTATATGTATCTTCTCCAAAATATATATGATTACGTCGGCTGTAGGAATCCCTTCAATGATTCTCTTGTTGGCTAAACTAAGCACGCAACATAATTAGAACCGCGCAACTCAAAATGAATAGACACATCACTTCACATAGTCGGCTCCACCAAACTTACCCAAACGTCATGCTTTGGATGAAACATGATTAGTGCCTTAGGTTAATTATCTTTGACTCATAACTAAACATGAATCTGAACATGCATATCCCATAGATAGGCGCAATTGAAGAATCAATAAAATTACTATCGCCAAGGCTTCCACATATCCATACTAAAAAGTGAATACTACACTACTATATAGTATATGTTGTCATCAATGACAAACATACAGTCAACTATTTACACAAAGGAAAATCTCCAACAATCTCCCCTTTGACATTTATGGAAACATATGATTAAAAACATCACCAATCCAAAAGTGTCTTCTTTCTTTGTACAATCTTCTCAATATCCTCATCAAAGGTTCCTCTTCACTGATGCATCTCCTTTGACTATGTTTTTATTTCGATGACTATATACTCCCCCAGAGTATATGCTGCCCCTTAATATATACTCCCCATTTGACATCAATGGCAAAGGATGCAAAATGTAAATAGGCATAGGTACTACTCGAGAAGTTGAGTAGTCAACCACTCATTAGTCACAAAGGAGTAATGCATTTTCTATGAGTTCTAGTCAGACTCAGTAAAGGGAATTACCCCCAGCTTCTTCCGGAGATACTCAAAAGTGTCTTTTGATAAAGGTTTCATGAATATGTTTTCCAACTGATCTTCGGTGCTCACATAATTCAGATTCACTTCTCTTTCTACAAATTTTTCTCTTAGAAAATGATATTTTATTTCTATGTGCTTTATCTTTGCATGCATCACACAGTTCTTTGACATATTAATGGTGCTGGTGTTGTCACAATGAATGACAATAGGATAATTAATCTGAACTCCAAAGTCTTTAATCATCTTTTTGATCCAAACCATTGTTGAACAATTCAATGCGGCTGCTACATACTCAGCTTCTACTGTTGACTGAGAAATACAGTTATGCTTCTTACTTTTCCAAGTAACCAACCTGTATCCTAGAAATACTGCTCCTCCTAAGGTACTCTTTCTGTCATCAATGTAGCCTTCCCAATCTGCATCTGTGTACACATGAAGTTCTACATTTTATGAATTAAGATACCATAAACCATAGTCTATAGTTCCCTTTAAATATATCAATATTCTTTTTATTGCCATTAGGTGATTCTGTTTAGGTTCAGCTGGAAATCTCCCAACAATGCCAACTGCATTAGATATATTTGGTCTAGATTGAGTAAGATATATGAATTTTCCAATCATGGACTTGTAAAGTGTTTTGTCAACTACTATGGAGTCATCATTTTTAGAAAGCTTCCTTCATAGGGGTGCTTACTGGCCTGCAATATTCCATTTTGAATGTCTTCAATATCTCCTTCACATATTTAGACTGATTTATGAATATATATCTGTCTGTCTACTTTACATTTAATCCCAAAAAATATTTTTTAGGTCCAATCATGCTCATTTCAAATTCACTTTGCATCTCTTTGGCAAATTCTGCACTAAGCTTGTCATTACCTCCAAAAATAATGTCATCAACAAAGATAGAAACAAGTAATAATCCTTTAGGTGTCTCTCTAATGAATAAGTTGCAATTTGCTGCTCCCTTTTGGAATCCAATCTTTTTTAAGTAGCCATCAAGTCTCTCATACCATGCTTGTGGGGCCTATTTGAGTCCATAGAGGGCATTCTTTAGTCTGCATACCATGTTTGGTTTGTCTGAAAGTTTGAATCCTTTAGGGTGCTCTATGTAGACTTCTTCCTTGAAGTCACCATTCAGGAAAGATGACTTGACATCCATCTGATATACTTTGATTTTCTTGAATGTTGCATAAGCTAAAAACAACTTTATAGCTTTTAGTCTTCTCACAGGGGAAAATGTATCAGAATAGTCAATTCCTTCTCTTTGTGCATATCCTTTACATACCAATCTTTCTTTATTTCTTATCACTGTACCATCTTAATTCATTTTGTTTCTTAATATCCACTTAGTTCCAATCATGTTCTTGTCACAAGGTCTAGGGACCAATTCCCATGTGTCATTCTTAATTATTTGATCTAATTCTTCTTGCATTGCATTTTTCCAATATGAATCATTGCACACATCTTCAACACTTAAGGGTTGAATTTGTGAAAGTAAACATACCTCTTCATCAACAGTTGAACCTTTTTCTCTGGATCTTGTCAAAAATTTAATGCTCTGATCTCCAATGATATCTTCTTTTGAATGGTATCTAGATGTGTATTTTTAAATTTTAGGTGTGACACTCTCAAGTGTGATTTGTGATTCTTCTTGAGTTGGTTCTTGGTTATTGCATGATACATCAATACAGTCAAACATTTCTTCAATAACTGTTTCTTTATTGATAGGTCTAGGTTTATCTTCAATCATAGGTGCATATTCATAATATCTTTCTTGAATCATGAACTTCTCATCAAACTTCACATGTGCACTTTAAATGATTTTCTTCAACCTTAAATTAAAACATCTATAAGCTTTTCTCTTAGTAGAGTAACAAAGAAAAATACCTTCATTGATTCTAGCATCAAATTTACCAACACCATCATCTCTCTTGATGTATAACTTTCTTCCAAAGATTCTAAAGTATTTTACTGTAGGTACATTACCAAACCAAAGTTCATAAGCTGTTTTGTCTGCACCTGGTCTTAGTTGAATTTTTTTGATAGTGTAGACTGCTTTATTGACTACATCTCTTCAATAGGTGTGCATAAATTTCCCTTCAATCATGATAGTGCGTACTCTGTCAAGTATTATCATATTTCTCCTTTCTGCAATTCCATTTTTGTTGAGGGGTTCTGGGTGTACTTAGTTGTCTTTTGATCCCATGTTATTCGCAGTACTCAAGAAACTTGTTAGAGGTGAATTCTCCTCCTCTATCAGATCTCAGACATTTTATCTTTAATCTAGACTCATTTTCAACTTTAGCTTTGAATACTTTGAACTTCTCAAAAGCTTTAGATTTGTATTTCAAGAATGCAACCCACATCATTCTAGAGAAATCATCAACAAAAAATATAAAATACCTTTCACCATAATAAGATGTTGTTTGAGTAGGTCC
>MU224326.1:143045-154582 GCA_018584345.1 Thuja plicata | reverse complement strand
TCAACTATTTGCACAAAGGCAAATCTCCAAAAATTAGATCCTACAAAGTGATAAAAATATAGAACTTATCACCTACCTTGTTGGATGTCACCTCATCATTAGATCCTACAAAGTGATAAAAACATAGAACTTATCACCTACCTTACATGACGTCACCTTATCATTCAATCCTACAAAGTGATGTGATATAATAGGAATGGAAACTTAAGAATAATAACCTAAAAATAAATGCTAGGACTTGTATTGGCTTTTTCCATACTTTATAAAAAAAGCTACAATTAATAATACAATCAACTAACAAATGGATACAAAAAGTACTCTACAAAATAACTCTCTTACTTAATGGTAGGGCCTACATATTTGTACTTATTATTACGTCGTAGGCATTTCCATTTTGGAAATCCCCGACATGTTTTGTTCATCCAACGGTTGTAGCTACTGGAGATGGCAATGACTTCCATTGAAACAATTTTGGGCATTCATCGAGTTTTTCGGGAATATTTTTTCCCAGTTTCATTGTTTCAAATTTTGGTTATTATTTACAAAATGAATACAATCTGCCACATGATTTCTTCAAATTCCTGAAGCAAAGCCCTCTCAAGCCATTTCTCAGCTTCATCCATGAAAGAAGGGCTCAATCTAATCATCAACACACAAAATTCATGTTGATTGAGAGCCCTATCACAATCCAGATCCCCTTCTTGAACCATCGCCTGGAGTTCTGAATTTGTCAAAGAATCCAACCCCAAAACAACAGAAATTTTCCTTAGGCTCTCCAAAGTAATCACGCGCAATTGGGGATCTGCTAGAAGTTGAAACCCATTACACAATTGCAGCATAAAATCTTGTCCCCCCAATTTCTCCATCATTGTTGGCAAGAAATCCTAGAACTCCGCCTTTGAAAATTCCTAATTGAACCACTGAATAGAAGCTTAAATATTTTAATCAAATTCTTGAAACAGACTTGAACTACAAAATACTTCAAACGAGGGGGGGAAAATTTTATAGCTTGTGCAATGCCCGCCTACTCAGAAATCATGGGCTTGAAAGTATGAGAAATTGGGAGGAAATTTTTGAATGGTCGTCTAGCCATTGAACACGAGTTTGAAATAATGTGAGAATCTTTCACAAGATGACCAAATGGGTGTTTAAAAATGGGCATTTGCAGACAATTTCCAACTTTCCCAAAAGCTCATATTTTCTCAGAATTGGCCATCGATGGATCTTTTGTTTGGAATATACATCAGTTGACAAAGTTATTGGAATACAAAGGATTTATGGCGGCCACTTCATCTTCATCTACCAGTCAAACAAAGTTTTAATGGTTTATTTAAAGATATATATTAGAATAATTTATTGGAATGTTGAATGGATCGTCTTTTTAATTGTAATTTCATGTCAAAGACTTATTGGTTTGTTGGAAGGGTTCATAAAAGAAAATATAGGGATAAGTTAGTTTTGAAAATTTTATAATTAATTATAAAAAATTTCTTTTTAAAATCTTTTGAAGGTCTTAAAATTTGTTCGAGGATATGTTATGGGGAAAAATGTTTGATGTGATGAATTTCCCAGGTGCATTAACCATAATGTTTCATCATGGAAAATCTACAAGAAATTCTATCATTGCCCAAAATCTTAATAATCAACTCTTGATAAATTAGACTATAAGAGAACTAGATATATATCATACACTAATAAGACACACATATATAATAATTAGAATAATATAATATAGGATAGAGATCACATACCACACAAGAGATGTGTGTGAGCCAAGATGCCATAGTATCCAACATATGCTAAAATAGAATAAATCATTGAGGTAAGGTAATATTGTACAATACCATCTCTAGAAGAAGTCATTCCACACTATATCTCCAAGAGATCTCTAATAAAATATCATACTCAAAACATTCTTACAATGATTTTGTCTTCTCTATATAAACCACCTCTTGTTGACATAATGGAGATGTAATCCAAAAAGGCCAACTCATCATTTAAGATAAATTATTATACCAGCTATCCAAATTGATATATGTAACTAAAGAGATGTGTGCAACAACTGACATCCACATTTACCTACATACATTCAAATATCATCTCCCTGGGTACAAAACATGTCAACTCTCTATGACATTATTTTTCCTTCAAACATGAGAAGAAGTCAACTTGCATGATTGTTATAAATTATTATAAATGTGATGTCATGACCAATCATTTAACCATTTATAGTTGACCTTCACAATGGTTTGAGCTTGAGGATACCTAGATCCCATCCCTGATCCACATTTTTCTACACCTATGTGATTCTATTCCTTTGATTTCACACTTATGCGATGTCACTAATTATTATATTTCATTTTTCAATCCAGCTCATAATGCAATTAAAGAAGAATAAGGGTAGTGGGTATGATTGTTCAGAAGGATACTTCATCTCAATGATTTATAGAAAATGTTGAAGAAAAAAAATGACTCTACAACCTCTAAGATGCAACAATGCACCCATGCCCCTTGTACATCATAATCTCACTCTCTCACTCTTTCAAATGCATTGGTGCATCATAAGATCTATATAAGTGTTTCCAAAAAACAACATAATACATAAAGAAGTGTATTGAAAAAATGTTATTGAATTTATGTAATCTTTGTCAAGTCATGATGGTGTAGTCACCCTTGTGGCTAGATTCAATGGTTCTCTCCATGATGCAGGAGCTTCAGAGGGTCATAACTTTTGACTTGGATGTGGGTTTTGGCTGAAATTTTACAAGCAGATTTGTGAAGAGTTAATGGCAATCCCATGTGAGCTAGCTCTATTGGTGGCCATTTTGACCTTTTTTGGGGAGTCTAAAATTTCATCTTGACCTCCAAAATTGGCTTTTTCTATTTCCTTCTAGTTTTTTGTAATAAATCTGAAATCATATTTATGATTTCGTGGGTTAGTTGGCAATTCATCTTGCCTTAGTTGGGAGATTTTCTTGGGAAAAATTGGGATTCATAGGATGAGTTTTCAAAATTACCAAAAATGAAAAAATCTGTTTTTCCTGAAAATCTGCCAAATTGGGTCATAACTTTTGACTCGGATGTGGGTTTTGGCTGAAATTTTACAGGCAGATTCGTGAAGAAGAGTTAATAACAATTCTCTTTGAGCTAGCTCTATTGGTGGCTATTTTGACCTTTTTTTGGGAGCCTGAAATTTCATCTTGACCTCCAAAATTGGCTATTTCTATTTCCTTCCAATTTTTTCAGTTTGGCTTTTTGTAATAAATCTGAAATCATATTTCTAATTTCGTGGGTTAGTTAGCAATTCGTCTTGCCTTAGTTGGGAGATTTTCTTGGGAAAAATCAGGATTGATAGGATGAGTTTTCAAAATTACCAAAAATGAAAAAAATTATTTTTCCTGAAAATCCACCCAAATTTGGTAATTTTCAGAATTCTAATAAGTAGGAGTTTTATTTCATTGTAGAGGCAGAGTAAGTTGGATAAGTTAATGAATAATTCAAATTTTGTAACATTTTTGTTATGTATCTTCTGAGTAATTTCTCTTAAGGATTTTTTGGGCTACATCATTTGGTATCAAAGAGGGATGATGGCTGGAAGAGGAAGAGGAAGAGGTAGAGGTCTTACCCAAACGCAAAGAGATATGATAAGCTTGCAAAGACAAGTAGAAAAACTCATAAACCAATTGGAAAACCATGGATTACAAAGAGAAGCAAAAGAATCAGATGGAGAGGCGAACCAAGGAGCTAAAGGAATATAAGAAGGACGAGAAGAAGCAATGAGTTTTAAAGAGAGGTTTCTCAGAGTCTTGGAGGGAAAAAATGAAGTGATCAAGGTTGATGTTTCAGACTATTTAGGCAGTCTTAAGCCAAAGGAAGTGATATATTGGTTAAACGAGATGGGGAAGTTTTTTGAATGGAAGTCTATGACAGAAGAAAAGAAGATGAGGTTTGCATGCACGAAGTTAAAGAGACCTGCGATGATCTAGTGGGATTATCTTCAAAATGAAAGAACAAAGAAAGGGAAGGATAAAATCAAGAAATAGAGAAAAATGGAGAAAAATTGAGAAAAAGATGAGAGAAAAATTCTTACCAGTGGATTATGTTCAAACACTCTTCCAAAGGTTTCAGAATTTGAAACAGAACTTGTCTTCTATGAAAGATTATATAGATGAATTTTATGGTGTGATGTGATTCCAATGGATGCATTCCATGTCCTATTAGGTCACCCCTAGCAGTATGATAGAAAGGTTATTCATAATGGAGACAAGAATACTTAAACCTTTTGGAAGGATGGATCTAAGGTAATCCTGTTACCTCTCAGGAATGAAGGAAAAGTTGAAAGCATGCTATCTGAAAAGGAATTTGTCAAGGAGATGAAAGTAACAGGGTGTTGTTACGCATTGGTAGTGCGAAGAGGGAAAGAGGAGGATGTGACAATACCACCAGAAGCAGCCATGGTGTTGGAAGAGTATTCAGATGCCATTCCAGAGGAACTACCTAATGGGCTCCCCTCAAAATGAGATATCCAACATCATATTGATCTTATCCCAAGAGAAAGTCTTCCCAATCAAGCGGCTTATAGAATGAGTCTGACACAACATGTAGAACTGAACAAATAGGTAACTAAGCTCATACATAAAGGGTTAGTGTAGGAAAGCATGAGCCCCTATGTTGTACTAGCATTACTAACCCCAAAGAAGGATGAAACATGGAGGATGTGCATAGACAGTCAAGAAATCAATAGGATAACCATCAGCTATTGTTTTCCTATCCCTCGTTTAGATGATATGATGGATGTTCTTGCCAGAGCAACACATTTCACTAAGATTGATGTGCGAAGTGGGTACCACTAAATCTGCATCCGAGAAGGGGATGAATGGAAAATGATTTTCAAAACTAGGGATGGTTTGTATGAATGGAAGGTTATGCCTTTTGGTTTATCAAATGCACCTAGCACTTTTATGAGACTCGTGAATATTGTGTTGCGTCTATACATTGGAAACTTTGTAGTATTTTATTTTGATGATATACTAATTTTTAGTAAGGGAAGGGAAGAACATCTGCAACACTTGAGGATCATATTGGGGGTATTAAGAAGAGAGAAACTCTACGCTAATTTGAAGAAGTGTAGGTTCATGCAAGCAAGCCTTGTTTTTTTGGGATTTGTCATTTCTACAGATGGTATTAGCATGGATCCAGAGAAAGTTTGAGCTGTTCTTGAATGGTGTAGTCCACGTAGTATCACTGAGGTGAGAATTTTTCATGGCTTGGCCACTTTCTATAGAAAGTTCATTCATAATTTCAGCAGCATTGTAGCACCTGTGACATATTGCACTAAGGGTCGAGAGCTTTGATGGACCAAAGAGGCTAAAGAGAGTTTCTAGTATCTAAAGAAGAAGGTCATCGAAGCTCCTATATTGGCCTTACCAGATTTTAATAAAGTGTTTGAAGTGGATTGTGATGCCTCACATGTGGGCATTGGTGTTGTACTTATCCAAGAAGGTAAGCCCATTTATTTTTTTAGTAAAAAACTGAATGATGTATGAATGAAATATTCTACATATGATATAGAGTTCCATGCAATTGTGCAAGCTCTGAGAAATTGGAAGTATTATTCGGTACCCAAAGAATTTGTGTTGTTTACAGACCATATTGCTCTAAAATATCTGAACGCACAAAATAAATTGAACACTAGACACGCAAAATGGGTCTCTTTCCTCCAAGGGTTTACTTTTGTTCTAAAGCATATATTAGGGAAACAAAATCAAGTTGCAGATGCCTTAAGCAGGCGTGTTGTGCTTCTGACCATCATGGAAATAGAAGTAGTTGGCTTTGATGCAATCAAGGACTTGTATGAATCTGATAGTAACTTTTGGGAAGTTGTTGATTAGTTGAAGAATCCAGTTGCTGGGCACACAGACACTATTCAAGGTGAGTATATTATGCAAGATGGTTATTTATTCAAGGGAAAATAGCTATGTGTTCCTGTAGGCTCAATGAGGGAAAATATTATTAGAGAATTTCATAGCAGTGGTATGGCTAGGCATTTTGGGAAGGATAAAAAAATAGCCTTGGTAGTAGATAAGTACTATTGGCCAAAGATGAAGAGAGATATCACCAGGTTTGTGGAAAGGTGTCGAATTTGTCAAGTAGCCAAAGGGAACTCCTAGAACACTGGTTTGTGCATGCCATTGCCAGTACCAATAGGACCATGGACAGACTTGAGTATGGATTTTGTATTGAGATTTCTACATACACAACAAGGTAATGACTCTATCTTTGTAGTTGTAGATAGATTCTCAAAAATGGCTCATTTCATTTCTTGTAAGAAAACTAGTGATGCCACTAGGGTGGCTGAGTTATACTTTTCTAAAATAGCGAGATTGCATGGGGTTCCAAAAACAATTACCTCTAATTGGGATAATAAGTTCTTGATTCATTTCTAAAGGACCTTATGGAAGAAGATGGGGACAAATTTATAGTTTAGTAGTGCTTATCATCCATAAACTGATGGGCAAATAGAAGTGGTCAATCAAAGTTTGGGTAATTTTTTGCGGTGTATTGTTGGAGGGAAGCCCAAACAATGGGATTTAGCATTATCCTAGGAATAATTTTCTTATAACAGTTCTATGAATAGGTCAACTAGTAAGTCACCATTCCAAGTTGTTTATGGTCGAAATCCTTAGTGTTATGTATGTGGAGCCTAATCAGACTCAGTTTCTTTTGGCACAGTTTCCCCCCCAGACATATCTATTTGGGCCACATGCTCGGGGTCAAGGGGCAGAGCCCCTTGTAGGTTCCTAGGGCAGTGCCCCAAGTGGGGTCAAGGGGCAGAGCCCTCAATGCCAACAATGATTTAATAATATTGTAAAGGGTTGACCATTGATTTTCTATTAGTCAGAGTATTTTTTCCCTAATTAGGTTAGGTCAAATATGCTTGTGAAAAGGGCTTAGGGTTTTTCAAGATTTCATTATATGAGGGATTTTCATAGCTTCCTGTGATGGGATTGAGTTGTAGGTTTCATATTGTAATCGCTGGATAATAATAAAGATATTGGACTCGTTGTTGGTGGACGTAGCCCAAGGATTGGGTGAACCACATCAAATCTATGTGTCATTTGTGTTCTCTTTCATGTTTGTATTTGCATTTTTCTACTTATTATTCTAACACTTAGGGTGTTCTCGATTTGGTGCAACTTGCCTTGGGTGACAGAGTTAGTGATGATGGAGAATCCTTTGATGAACAACTCTTCCAGTTGCAAGCAGATGTAAGACAAAAGTTACAAGACAACAATGAGCGGTATAAAGCTTCTATAGATGCTACTAGAAGCTATTAGGTTTTTAGTGAAGGTGATCTAGTGATGGTTTATATATGCAAGGAGAGGTTTCCTACCAGGAATCATCACAAACTGAAATATAAGAAAATTGGTCCCTTCAAGATTCTAAAGAAGATTAATGATAATGCTTATGAGGTAGAGCTCCCCAGTGGTTTTGATATTTCTCCTATATTTAACATCTCTGATTTGTATACTTTCCATGGTGATGATGCCTCTATTGAAAATGAGGATGAGGTGGATTGGACACACACTGTCCCAATCAAGAAAAAGGAAAAGGTCGCACAGATTCTAGACAAGAGCACAATTCAAACTCGTCAAGGTGACCACCACGAATATCTTGTGCAGTGGGAAGGATTGTCACTAGAAGATAGCACCAGGATTACAGAATGGGATTTGAAGAAGCTAGATGAGCCTAAAGGGAAGCAGTTTGAGAACCAAAACTTGAAGGAGCTGCATTCTTTTCAAGCAGGGGAGAATGATGCAGGAGCTTTAGAGGGTCATAACTTTTGACTCGGATGTGGGTTTTGGCTGAAATTTTACAGGCAGATTCGTGAAGAAGAGTTAATAGAAATTTTTTTTGTGCTAGCTCTGTTGGTGGCCATTTTGACCTTTTTTCGGGAGCCTAAAATTTCATCTTGACCTCAAAAATTGGCTTTTTCTATTTCCTTCCAGTTTTTTGAGTTTTTTTTTTTGTAATAAATCTAAAATCATATTTCTAATTTCATGGGTTAGTTAGCAATTCGTCTTGCCTTAGTTGGGAGATTTTCTCGGTAAAAATCAAGATTCATAGGATGAGTTTTCAAAATTACCAAAAATGAAAAAATGTGTTTTTCCTAAAAATCTACCAAATTTGGCAATTTTCAGAATTGTAATAAGTAGGAGTTTTATTTCATTGTAGAGGCAGAGTAAGTTGGATAAGTTAATGAAGAATTCAAATTCTGTAACATTTTTGTTGTGTATCTTTTGAGTAATTTCTCTTAAGGGTTTTTTGGGCTACATCACTCCAACTACTTTTGTAGCTTCTTCTTTGTTGTTCTTTTTATTGCTTTGTTCAATTAAAAAATAAATCAAATTATATTAACTTTGTTAATTTGGATCTTTTTGATGATTAAATTGATTGAAACTCGAATACTCATATTCTTGGTTTTCAATATGAATAGATTACTTACCTCTAACAAAAGAAAAGAGTGACTGTTAGCTCAAGACAATTGATGCGTCATATATGGATCAACAAGAACTTAAATTAAAATTTCAATGAGAAAATTTGGTATGTTAGGCAAAGTCATATATGGACTAAGTTTATTAAAAAAATGTCACTTTTTCATTTTCATTCTCTACTTTCAAAGTAATAAAAGCGTCTATGTCATTGTCATTCATAATTCTGTCTAATCCTCCATGTGGGGCATGATGACATTAAGTTTTTCCATTAGTAATAGATCTAACAGATCTAAAACATAACTAGCTAAAGATCAAGGTCAAGTTGTAAACCTTGAATCTAGAGTTAACTTGAAAAGCGTGAATAAAGAATGCACCTAGAAACTATTATATATAGATGTTCAATCATTTGTAATAGAAGAGTTGACAAAGGATTGTAGCCACGAAGAGCATCTAAGAAGCAGAAGTGAATTCATGCAAAGTTCAGAAATAGATCATATCAGCTCTCAAGAACACAAAAAAGGCTACTGACGAGCAGAGACAAGGTATCATTCAATCACTCAAGGTGATTACATATACATTGTAAGCTTTATAGGATCTGTTATCAGCAATTAGAGATTGCATATACTATCAGATCAACATTTATAATGTATTTGCATTCTAACAAGTGCATCACA
This sequence comes from Thuja plicata, assembly GCA_018584345.1. Lineage (NCBI taxonomy): Eukaryota > Viridiplantae > Streptophyta > Pinopsida > Cupressales > Cupressaceae > Thuja > Thuja plicata. Next base: position 145,413 of record MU224326.1, on the reverse strand, counting down.
TCAGAAATCCTTTAGTATAAGGTGGACTTAATAGTTCTTGATAAATTTCTTAACAAAGTGCACACCTAACGGTGTTGCTAAAGCTTCAAACAAAGTAGATCCTAATAGGTCTCCACTATAATACTATTAACAGGGTAGATCATCAGAATTCATCAAATTGTAAGCCTTAACCAGATCCCTTCTTATCGATAGATAGTGAATTTTTGTGGGTGACATCTCCACCGCAGTCTTTACTTCCTAACAGGAGTTTTCTACGATATCATATCTTGTGTTATGTGTTACTTATTTTCATGTATGTTTCTTGAATGTTTACACATGTAAGGAACTTATGTTATGATTTCAAATACATAAAGAAAGATGAACATGTATATAGGAGAATATACAAATCTAATGACACAAAGGTTAATGGGCCAATCACATAAAAAGTTTTAGAGGTACTGATTCACCCCTCCTCTCTCAGTACATCATTCCAGTAATTCCAATAGGGCATGCTATTGAAGTTAGTAATTTTGTATGTGGCCATCCATACTCCCATCTTGTGTAGGAGAACTTACTCTAGAATCAACCAACAAAGATATTAAAAATCCTACAAATATCTAGTTTAGTCTAGTTAAGGCACATAGACCAAGTTGTGAGGCCTAGTTCTAGGATTGGCACAATTATAAGCCCTTGGCTTGCTATGGTCAAAAGTGGTCAATAGGCCTAAATTCATAAGATCTTAGTATTTTTCATGTTTTTTAGGTCTTAGATCCATGTTGGATCACTAGAATAAGTTAAGACCAAGTTTGGTCATTAGTTTTGCAAATATTGCAAATATTGCACAAAATGTTGTCAAAGTTGCTTAGCAACTTTGACAACTTTTGCCAAAAAGTTGTAATTAACCCCCCAACGGTCAGATTTTTTAAAAATCAGTTGGAACCGATGGGGGAATCCTTCAAATATCCCTTTTAGGTGGGTGGAAGGAATAATATGTAATTTGGCATTTTCAATCAATAAAATATACCTTTTTACTATAGATTTCAGAGTTTTTCTGCATGGTACAGATGTGTATAGACTCCTAGAGTAGGAAGGCCTATATTTTTGGATGCTCCTATGTCTTAGCTTTCTTTTGCACTTGCTTTTAGGTCTTGAATCCTTGTAGATCAAAAGTTATTCATGTTTTACTCCTACAACCCATGAATTGGCTTCCTAAATAGGGCTTGATATAAATTTACTCATTCTGGAAGATTCCACCATGGTAATTTAAAACCCTTTGGTGGAATTTTTGTGCTAACAATGTACTTTGATTTCATTTTTTTTTGGGATGGAAAGATGTAGGGTGGAGAGAGAAATTTGATGCCCTAGGGGCACATCTTCATGTGTGACCCCAGATTTTAGAGGACAACAGTAATTTGACTACCTAAAACATTGAGCCCAGACTCCAAATCATGGATCTAAGAATTTTTGCATACTTCCCAGCCAATGGAAGTTTTTTGGAAGCCCTGTGAAAAATTTAGAGGGTATTTCCTTTGTTAAAGTGGCCAATTAGGCCTCTTAGCCTGGTCTAAAAGTTATGACAGCAAAGCCTTCTATTTGTTTCCAATCCTTGGTGCTTGGGTATGTTTAGTAAGGCCATAAAGGGTACTAGAATCCTTAATCAAATTAACACCTTCTTTGAGAAACATTTTACTTGTGTATAGATTTGTCTCTGAAAAAGGCTACAAGCCAAAGGCTAGGTTGTGAAGCAACTTGGTAGTATGAGTTGTCCACTAGTGAAAGAACCATTGGAACTATTAGAATAGGACCTAAATAGGCCATAATAGTGATTTTGGGCCACCCCTGGTCTTAGTATCCATTTCATGGGGTTTAAGTACTTATTGTGTTAAGGAGACCTCTTGTGAACTTGTGTTCTTTGGTGCTTAGGACTTTGGCAAACCTAGTGATTGGGTTCCCTTGCCTTGTAGGGTTGTGATAACCTTCCTTGAATCCTTTTTTCATACCTGTGATAGGTATTCAACACTTGACCCTTCACCTAGGGTGTTGGAGGATTGAAACTCTACCATTGGCTTATTGCTTGGAGGCTTCCACTTGCCACTGCTACATCAAGTGGTATTAGAGCTATGTCTGCTCCTGAAGATGAAGAGATCAGTGCAAGGGTCACAAATAGTGAGTTAGAAAAGATGGTGAGAGAGCAAAGGGCTGCAAACATAGCCTTGACCAAGAGGCTTCAAGAACTTGAGAAGAAACTTGACAAGACCAAAGGAGATGAGTCTGAGAATGAAGAGGAAAGTGAAGAAGAGGAGGATGACCCTGTTCAACACATCCCTGCAGATCAAAGGCCTTTCATAGATTCCTTAAAGTCCATGGGAAGGAGAACCATGGAGGAAAA
>MU224326.1:94872-110807 GCA_018584345.1 Thuja plicata | reverse complement strand
GAGAGAGAGAGAGAGAGAGAGAGAGAGAGAGAGAGAGAGAGAGAGAGAGAGAGAGAGATTCCTAATATAACTAACTAAAAACAATTTAAAAACAAATGTTTTCTAACATTTTCTATGGTTTTTTAATTTTTCCTAACATTTATACTATGGTTTTCTAATATTTTCTAACATTTCTACTATGATTTCTAATGTTTTCTAACATTTCTACTATGATTTCTAATGTTTTCTAACATTTCTACTATGTTTTTCTAATATTTTCTAAAAAACTTATAATATTTTCTAACATTTCTACAATGGTTTTCTACTAACTACAAATTATTTAAAACAAATAACTAACTAAAATAAAAATAAAACATATAATTAATAAAAAAAAAAAACTGGAAAATGTGTGTACTTGAAACTAATAACAATTGGAAGAGGTTGAAAAATCCTAGGATGTGTTGATGTCACATTGGACGTCACTAGTTTACTCTAAGCCCTAGGTCCCCAAGATCTATGATAGTGAAATGTGAAAGTGAAATGGGCTGTCGGAAATATATAAAAAATCTGGCCTAAGGAATGTTTGTGCGAAGGGGGTCTTTGTGTGAACACCCCTACGTGGGGTAGTTCGTGAGAAGGGGGTCTTCGTGCAAAGGGGAATTCATGCGAAGGCTTGTACCACCTTCATGAAACATGTGGCTTTGGGCGAAGGGGTTAAATTTGAAAAATATTTGCAAAACTAAATTTCCTTTGTCCCAAAAAGTGGGACACACTATTGTGAGATCACCTTGGTTTGAAAGACAAAAGCTTGGCACATCAGTTTCTTGTCAAGACTAAGCAGAAAATTTTAATGCAAGCGCTCAATGAAAAATACAAATACCAAAATTCTCAAAAAAAAGAGTAATTTCCATGCATGAGTTCAGTATACTGGTCATCAGAATGATTGAAAGTACCATAGTTTCCTCATAAGAGAAGAAAAATTAATAGATATAGAGACATATGAAATGAAACACTTGTAGAGAAAATAAAATGAGAATACTCCATTCAATCATATATTTATTTTCTATGAATCTACTCCCCATCAAAATGAATCAATAGTCGTAAAAATGAGCCACCATCAGTTCATCATAATGAGGAGAAGAAACAAATAGAAACAAACTTACACACATATATTTGTTAGTACCCTCAGCTAAGATAGAATAACTTCAAAGAGAATTAAGCCTATAGAAGATACCATGTATCCCCTTTTTGAATACCATGAATTTGTTCAATCAAATAGATTAATCCCCATCCATCATACTGTAAAAGGGGAATGAGACTATGTGAAGTGAAAAGAACCAAATAAACAAAATTATAAGGTCAGTATGATTATTTAAATTGATGAATCATCGCCATATTCATTATCATGAATGAAAACACTGAACAAGATCAAATTCATCAAAATTAGTATGAAGAATGCAACTAAAATATGCACACAGATGCTACTTGGAAAGTAATAACATATTAAAATGTGAAGCAGAGTAACTAATTCTAAAAAGGGTAGAGCATCACAACTTGTTAAGAAACTTATATCATATTCAAAGCAATAATAGAAAGCATAAAAAATTGAGATGAGAAATTTGGAAGAGGTGAGAGATAAAAAGCAAAGATTTGCAACCTCACCCCCATCAGAGTGACTCAAATTATCCCAATAAGACAAACCCCAATAACCCTAATAAGTTTGAGGGAAACTTATCCCCACATATTAAACCAAATTTAATAAGACATGTTCCTCTACTTCCTTCAAGGGTAGATCATTATCAATTTCTTTGTTAGCCAAAAAATAGCAGCCATATTAGCTTCCCTATAACAGTGCTTCAAAATCATAGTTATGAAAAAAGTGCAATTTTTCTAACATTATATCAAGCCTGTATTGTAATTTCTAGCAAGATGATCTCATGTTCATAACAATATTATAAACAACCATAGAGTCTCCTTCAATTATCATATTAGTGATATTCAAAGAAATTGCATAAGAAAAGCCTAAAATAAGAGCTTCTATTTCAGACACATTGTTTGTATCACAAGGTAGTTTTTTTCAAACATCTTTAATAAATTTTCCATGATTTCCCCAGCCCGAGAGATGTTGTGGTTACCCCTAGCAGCTCCATCAAAATTGATCTTATGAAAACCCACAGAGGATAGGACCATATGGCCTGAGTTCTAGAGAATAAAGGTTGTTTATTGGGATACCAACCATGAGCAGGGAGAGATTGAAGTAAAGGCCAATTAGCATGAATGAAAAAGTCCCATTTAGAAAATATTTTAGATGAGTTAATTTTTTTAATGTAATATGGAAATATTACTCTTGATATGGATTTTTCAATCTTAAAAATAACATCAGACCAAGAAGAATGTTTTTTTCCTAAACTTTCATTACACTCAAGCCATATATTGAAAATTAGAAGGGAAAGGATAATATCCCAAAGAGAATAAAAAATGTCCAAGAATTATATAAAAGGGGCCAACCCCTAAAATTATCACACAGATTGGGACCCACAACAAAATTCCAATCCAATCTACCCAGTAGAAAGTACCAACAATCCAAAGGAAAAGGACAATGTAAGAAAAGATGATTTGTTGACTCCATAAAGTAACTACAAAGAGTACATGGGAATACAAATATAATTCCTAATCTATCTAATCATTGAACTGCTAAAAATCTATCATGAATATCCAACCAAGCAAAAGCACCAGCCTTAGGAAAACAAGCATCCCCGATAACAATCTAAAAGGCTAAGATTCAGAGGTATGCATGAGGAAATTATATTCATAACCATACTTGATCGAATATTTTCCAAAAGGGAAACCAAGCCAAATAAGTTCATCTTCCTAGGAAGAGAAAATAATAACACAAGAACTCAATTCCTTGCATAGTTCTGTGACCAGCCTCAAAACATCATTAAATTAAGACAAATCATTCCAACACACGGATCCATTATTAACATAGAAATAATGAAACACTTCATTTCCGCATGCATTTTTAGTTGAACATATAAATAGGACCAATCCCCAATATGACACAAGGTTTTATGTCCATTCCAAGAGTCTTCCCAAAAATGAGCCTTGGCTCCATTGTGAACAAGCCATGATAAAGAAGGAAGAATTAGGTCCCTACAAGAACACAAAAAGTTCCACATAGTAGAACCACAAGGAAGAGATGAATTAGTAAAATTTATCTCCTGAGCATTGGAGTCTAAATATTTATCCCTTATGATTTTTTCCCATTTTGAGTCAAGGTTACAATATGACTTCCACAAAAGTTTAGCACCCAAAGATTTATTCTGAAGAGTAGGATCCCTGATACCAACACCTTGGGAAAATTTAGGTGTTCAACCTTGTGAAAAGTCAAAAAAGGAAGCTTTTTCTTTTGTGAGACATTTCCTACCCAAATAAAATCTCTTAGAATGGCACGAAGTTCCCGAATGGAACGCTTAGACATGTTTAAAATAAACATAAAATATAGAGGAATAGCATTTAGAAATGATTTAATTATAAGTAGCTTCCTCGATAATATTAACCACTTATGTTTCCAAGACAAAATATTTTGATAGATGGATGAGATAACTTTATCCCCAAATTATTTCTTTTTGGGACAAGTATACAAGGGAATCCCCAAGTAGAAAAAAGGAAATTCGCCCAATGAGAAACCCCAAAAGTGATGTAAGATACATTGGACCAAAGGCGGGACATTTATAAAGAAAATTTTGGATTTATCTGGATTAACCATTTTTCTGGAAGCCATATAATAATTATCAATAACCTCCTTTATGGTACGGAACTTGGTCATGGTAGCTTGACCAAAGAGGAGTGTGTCATCAACAAATAAGTTGTGAGTATAGGATTAATCCCTAGCCTCAAGCATAATTCCCTTCCAAGTACCAATATTATTAGCATGATAGATCACCCTACTAAGCTCTTTAGCCATCAGTATGAAGAGAAAATGAGATAAGGGAGCACCTTGTCGAATGCCCCTAGAGGAAGAAAAGAAACCCCTCGGAGAACTGTTAATAGTCATAGAATATGTGGGTGGGGAAATGCATGAATATATCCATTTAACCCAATTACCATGAAAACTAAATCTATTAATAATACTTATTAGGAGTTCTTAATTGACTCGGTCATAAGCCTTCATCATATCTAGCTTTAGGACCATTGCAGGTTTATTTTGAAAAGAGAATGAATGAAAGATTTCATGAGAAAGTATAGAACCCTCTTGGGTTTCTCTACCAGGAATGAAACCACCTTGTTTCTTGGAAATAATTTTAAAGAGAATCCTTTCCTAGTGGACCAAGATTGCTTTTGTAAAAATCTTCTAATGCGAGCTACATACGGAAATAGGTCAAAAATCTGCAAACGTTCTAGGATTTTCCTTTTTATGAATCAAGGTAATTTAGGTGTTGTTCAGTTATTTAAACATAATTTTGTTAATGCTTGCTTCTTCTAAAGCTAAAAAGATGTCTTGTCCTATAAAACCCCAACATTTTTGAAAAAAAATTGTAAACCCACCAGGCCTAGTTTCTTTGTCCGGGGCCATTCTAAAAACAACCTCTTTAATTTCCTTTAACATCAAATAAGCTCCATGAGCATTAGGTTATCATCTTGGGGCACACATGGTGGAATTGAATCCAAGATAGAATCTACACATTGAGTTTTTTTCCTAGATAGGAGGTTATTGAAGAAGGACAAACCTTCAACATCAATATCATTTTCCTCCTCAAGCATGCCCATAGATGATTCAATGTAAATAATTTTATTTCTTAAATGTTTCAATTTAGTAGAGGCATGAAAAAATCTAGTATTTCTATCCCCATCAATAAGCCAGGTTTCATAGGACTTATGTTTCAAATATGCTTATTTTCTTAAGAGAACTTCTTCTAATGCACTTCTGAGTTCTTTATCTTGGGAAAAATTTTGAGAATCCATACCATTGGCAATAATTTAATCATTTAAGGTATTCAACTTGAACTAAAACTATTTTTTTTCATGAATTTTTTTTTAAAGTGGCTAATATTCCATTCTTTAATGTTAACCTTTGGAAGCTGCAATCGTTTGACCAATCTATAAAGATGAGTTCCCTTCATAAAAGGAGAATTATCCCACCGAGATATAAGGAGTGGGAGAAAAGAAGGATCCCTGAACCACATCGGTTCAAATCTAAATGTCCCTTTTTGGTGGGAGGAGTATTCTGCAATATCTAATAAAATTGGGAAGTGGTTAGATCTCATGATTGGAAAAATAGAAGAGTAGTAATCCTTATCAATGTTTAGCCAATGATCTGAGAGGAGAAAACATCCAAGATGTTCTTCTATATGATAGAAATATTCTCTATGGTTTTTCCATGTGATCCTACCCAGTTTAGGGGAAACATCAAGTAAATTACAATAAAAAATAAACTGATTGAAATCCATCATAACTTTAGGTGAGGGAAAAATCCCTCCAATTTTATCATTATTGTTTAGAACCCCATTGAAATCCCCACCCAAAATTAGTAACTCCCCATGTAATGAATTGAGATATTCCCCAAGGAGATTCCATAACTTGATATTCTCAATAATAGATGTAGGACAATAAATATTAAACAACCAAACTAACAATTTAGAACAAAAAATTTCAACTAAAAAAAGCATCCAACATTTACCCTTAGAGACAGGTTGCAGAGACACCTTATTTGGATCCCAAAGAAAAAATAGGCCTCCTGAATATCCATTCGAAGAGGAAGACCAAAAGCTCCCCATATTCCATGAGGAAAAAAGAGAGCAGGAAGTAGGATCAAACATTTTAGTTTCCTGAATGAGAGCAATATCAAATTTTGAATACAATAGTTGGTTCTTAACGAGCCATTTTTTATTAGGGGCATACAAGACCCTAACATTCCATGAAATCATCATCATTGATCCAAAGGGGAAGATTCACTTCCCCTTATTTCCCGATTCTTTTTTATGTTAGAATTAACACCCCCAGTATACGCAGGTTGAATGTTCCTCTTGACTTTAGTTGCCTTGGTGGTTGGAGGGATAATGGATGTCTTCTTCTTGCCCTTTTTACCATGATTAAAAGTATAAGGTAATGTAGTTTGAACTCTAGAATCAATCTCATTCTCAATCTTATATTCATTAGAAGGTCTACCACTTTGTTTAGTAGAAGATCTAGGAGAGGTCCTACCATAATGAGATTGAAAAATACAGAAAAGGGATCTAGCTTTATCCCCTATAAAGCCAAAAGGAGATGGAGAAAATGTAATGGGTACCTCATGCAGAGGAGAATCTAAATCTAGGGAAAGAAGACTATATGGATTTATTGAGGTTCGAATCTCTCCTTTACATTACAACCAAGAGAGGGAAGGATCAAAACTCTCAATAACTGTATGAGTAATGTTATCATTCAAAACCATATTTTCTTTAGAAACAATATATTGTACTTGAGAAACTAGTTGATATGATGGTTTAATAAGAAAAGGATTTTCCATTAAAGGCGCATGAATCAAATTTGAAGGTTTAGAAAAATGTTTACAAAGTTGAATATCTGATGAAAAAAATAATAATATTTTAATGGAGGAGATAGGGTCTCAATCATAGGAGAGCCAACATCCATAGTGATATTAGTTGGAATGGAAGTTCTATCAATACACACTCCTAAGCACCTGACGTAGTCAACCTCAAAGGTTGTAAACAAGGAGGTTTATTCTTTTTAAATCCAATCTAGGACATTGGATCCCATGTGTTCATTAGATAAGGATCCCCAATGTTCAAAACTAGTCTTCTTGCATTTCATGATATGTTTCTCTCTTGAGGGAATTATTTGTGATAGTTTTCCATAAGATTTTGGAGATAGGGGTAGTTCGCCAATGCACAAAGAACTTTCAAACTTTAATATTCCCTCGGGCCTTGATCTATGAATGTTGTTGTCTTCTTAGTCTTAGAGTTCTTTTCTTCAATGAATTTTTTTTCCTTTGGACTGATCTGGTGAGATTTTAGATGTCTCTTCTGCACTCTTACATAAATATTGTTGAATTACATGCGGGATAGGGTTCTCCTTTTTAGTAGGTCGAGAAAATTAATTTAGAGGACAATAATTGGAATGTCTACCTTCCAATCTCTTGTAATATTGAAAGGTCTCAATATCTCCAGGGATAGTGATTTTTCTACCATGATTTGGGAACTTGAAACATTAATGGTATGTAGAAGGTACACCTTTAATAGCGTGTATCCATGGTCTTCCCAATAAGATTTTATATGGAAAATCAAGGACTTGTACATGACCAAATGTTTCAATAAGGGCTAGGCCCAATTACAGAGGGGGCATTATCAATCCTTTACTCTTCATTTCTCTTTCATCATAGGCTTTTATTGTGATTCTTTTATTTGCATCGAGATTGTTTTTAGAAAAACCAGTGTTTTAGATCATTTTTAAGGTGCACAAATTGAGATCAGATCCACCATCTATAAGGACTTGTTTGATTTTAGTGGACTGGATTTTGGCTTCAATATGGAGGGATTTATTATGATGGAAATCTGAGCCACAAAAATATTTGTTAGTAAATACCAAATCTTCTTGTACAGCTAATTTTATTATCATAGCTTGGAATGGGACGCATTAATGTTTTCAGGGAGACGCGACTCATTAAGGTCATTTTTGAGAACTTCTTTGTTAATGGGGGATGTAAACAGAAGCTGGAGGATAGATATATGTGCAGGAGTCTTTCCTAATTGGGCCAACAAATTATAGCGTGAAGTGGTCTTAGTAGTTGTGGATGGTGCTGGTGGTAGATTTGTAGAATTTGATGGATTATTAGCAGCCTATAAAGTTACTCTTGGTCTTCAGTTAGTATCATTGCAACTAGCACCTTTGAGTGTAAGGGTGTTCACATGATTTTAATATTTTTCAATACATCCACAAACAACATCAAAACCAAAGATATTATTTTCTTTTAAACTTCCACATGTTGGATCATTGTCTATGATGGTATTTGTGGAATAGTCATAAGGAATAGCATTGGATGCATTGTTTTGATTGTGTTTAGCAAATGACTCATTGTAGAATTTAAAATTTGCATTTGATGATGATGGGTTTTTTCCATCAACCTCAATGTTTCTATCGTCTATGAGAATTGTAACAAAGTGTCTCAATTTCATGCACTCCTTGGTCTTATGCCCCTTAATGTGATGATAATCACAGTATTTGTTGTCTTTATAGAAAGTAGGTTTGGGTTGATTCTCGTCAAATGACAGAGTGTTCGGATATATCATCATGCCTTGATCTACTAATCATTTAAAGACCACGCCCAATGGTTCTGCAAGAGAAGTGAATTGTCGGTGTTGTCTGGTATTATTGTTATTATTATTATTTCCATTTTTATTATTGTTATTGTTGCAAGGAAATAAATAGGAATCTTTGTGAGAATATTGTTTTTTTTTTAAACAAAAGTGGGTGAGCCACTATATATATATTTATTTATAAACTGGCTCGAGGACTCATCCGGAAAAGAACCAGGAAGAAAACCCTGAATCCTCGTCCATTACAATATTTTAACCAAGTATTTTACTAAACCGAAACTAAACTTATATCACCAAAAAGATGCATTTACTACCAAAAGGGATAATGGATAAAGCTGTTACATTTTGTAAACAAAATTAGTAAACTGCAACCCCAACGATCAGGCATTAACCAAACAAAATGGGTATTCAGCAGATTCAACAAATTTTCCCTAATTGCAGCCAAAATTTTAAATCCTAACAATTACAAGTCACTCCTCCATGTCCACCAAGTCTCCATGCTGGCCTGCTTCTATTTGACCATGGGGAGAAACTCATGCTTTCTCCCAACCAAGTGGAGGAGCTTGAGGCTTTTCTAAGGCCTAACTATTTTCTTTCAGCCGCCCATAATCTTCTACCTATGCTATAACATCAAATTGAAGGTCGCGACATATAACTGTAGATGTTGATGTCAGGTTAAGCTCTAGAAATGTTGCATGGGGTAGATGAAGAGTAACACTACATTCAAAATCCTTGCTATTGATTCTGGCCCACGGAGTTATGTTTGGGGTACCCATCAAATCCAGAATGGCATTGACCATTTTACGAATGTTGGCCTCCATTTCAACACCCAGATTCTTTCCCATAGCTTGCAGTGTTGATTTAACTAGTCTGTAACTATGTCGTTCAAGTGCCTATTTTATGTTGTTATATATCGACATATTCTCATTCTTAACTAGTGAGAATTGTCGAGTAAAGATCCCACCAACGAAGGCACAACCCTGCCATAAATCATATTTTTTAATTTTCCCCATAAGTTTGTTGTCTGTGATGAAATTAGATTGAACCACCTTGTTTGGGACTAGAACCAATAGGTTGAAAGACTATACAGATCTATTAGATTAGAAAATAAAATAAAATCATGTGCGATGAAAAGAGGACTTGTTTGGATCTCAGAGATAATACATGTTCTCCAATCATTCTGCGAATGGCTTTCTGAATCAAAGAGGAATGACAAATGAAGACAATAGAAATTAGTGTGTCATCTACCGATGGTGGGAAAGGTCCCTCTGCAATGTTTGGTGCAATGAAGATTCTAAAATTGCATGGAATAGATCATCATGAAATAATAGGCATGAATCACATCGCAGACACAAAGAGGAAGTAGCCACCATGATATGAATGTTCTCGTCTTACCGAGAGGGGAAAATTGGAGTCCTTAAGTAATTTGTATTCAATGTGTAGTAATCATTTCCTGGGAGACCAGAGATTTGATCAGGGCACCATCTGCTACACACAGATTCACATTGGGGAAATAGAATTCCGAATCATGTTTTAGATGTATGCTAGGAAATCTTGAGATACCACATGGCATCATCAAAAGGTAAGGTTGTAAATAGAGACAATTTGAAAGTGCAATTTGTATGTGGTCCCAAAATTTTATCATCATACATACAGAGTAGTAAGTGCCTTCATTTACATCATAGAGTGATGATGGAAATTTGGCACATGCCCAAGTAGTGCCACTGGCTTATGCACTTATGGAAGTGCAGAGCATGAGTTATTTTAGCTTGTGTGAAGCCATGTGTTAAAGGCAATTCAATTTTCAAACTATTGATTACTTCATTCATTAGTACTTAAAAGTTACCCTTAGTATGACGTGTGTTGCCTCAATATCCAGCCTATCTTTTATCTGAGAATTATGATGCTTTCATATCTAAGGTTTGTCCTCTGCAATCACTTTTTGGATCTCTATGTCATTTTTGATATAATCCAATAGATTTTTAGTTTTGAAGTCCATACCATCACAGCCCAGATTTCCTAAATAGTCTACTAGTGTGTTGCCTTCTCGTAAGGTATGTGAAATATAGATCTCATCAAAAGAGTCCAGTAGGCTCCATATTTTCTAAAGAATGTAAGATAACTTCCAATTAAAATACTTCCTTCCATATGTACATGTTGAAAGCCACATTTTTTAGCTAGAAATAATGTTGCAAACAGAGCATGGGCTTCTGCCATGTTATTTGTATCTGATGGGAGGGGGATGATTTTAAGAAAAGCACTTCACCTTGGTGGTTTCTCATAAAAATTCCTACTCCTGATATTGTAGGGTTCCCACGGGATGAGCCATCGAAATTTATTTTGTTAAGTCCATGCACAGGGGGGGTCCAATGAACAACATTCCTAACTTGAGTGTTTGTTGCTTGGGCTTGGTGGCACCAACCAATGTGCACATGAATAATTTTCCATTCTAGAATGAAAACACTATCCCAAATAGACAATACTGGGTTACATTTTACATTGTAATGGCTAGCATTTACTACCTCAGAGATTGCTTTATCAATACCTCTGAGGACAACTTCAATGGAGGAGGGATCTTGTTGAAATATTCTTTTATTGCACTCCCACCATATAGCCCATACCACTAGTGCTGAGGTTCCTTTCCACAAGCTGGAGAAGAGGGATTTAGTATAGAGTTCTGGCCATGCTTGGAAAATATCCCATAGTTTATTAGGGAGAGGAGTGGAGTATTGAATTTTGGCAAAGATAAAAAGCAAACATTGTTGCGCAATGGGGCAATTCAAGAATAGATGGTCCACATCTTCAACATTTTCATTGCAAAGCAGGCAGTTAAATGGCTATGATATGTTGAATTTACTTAATCTATCACTTGTTAGCACCCCTTTTTTCAATCATATCCAAGCAAAGCAGCCTTCTTTAGGGAGAGTGGTGTTATTCCAACAGAGCAAGAATGCATGACATGGAACTTTTGTGGACTCCTATTGTGGTATCATCTTGTAGCCCTCTTTTATTGAATATGTTCCATCTTTGCCTAGATCCTAGAATAACTTGTCTTCCTTTCCTGGCACATAGACTTATTTTTCAGCCAAGAGTTTTGATAATTTATCTCTGTCCTGATTTGAAATAGGGAGGTCAACCGAATCCTTCCAAATAACTCTTCTTGAAAACTGACATATTGCTGATATATAATCCACCAAGTAAGAGCCCCAAATGGTTTTTTTAGAGCCAATAATGTCATCTATTAGCTCTAAATTGATAAGAGGTGGTGCACCGTTCCTTGAGTTTCTCCAAAATTTTACTTTTTCCCTGGCATTGACTTCCCAAGAGATATATTTCACCACAATCTCTCGAGAAGCCATCATGAAATCCCATATAGCCGAACCTTTAGGTAGATTTAGAATGGATAGTACTCTAGAGGGGAATTTATTTTCAAGATACTTCTGTTGTAGGATTTGACACCATTTTTTGTGGGGTTTTGAGTACATGTGCCATACCAATTTGCCACCAAAAGTTGTACTTCTTTTTTCCAAGTCATGCACATTTGCCCCACTTAAGTATTTAACCTGTGCCATGTCTTGTAGGGAGATAAGTGGGATTTTATTTTCTCCATTTTTGTTTCCGTTCCATAGGAACTCTCTAAATATCTTTTGAATCATCTGAATGACTAATGAGGGAGCTTTCAACACTGAAAGATAGTAATTGGGGATAGTTGACAAGATTGTTTTTATGAGAAGAATTTTACCAGCAAATGAGAGCCATCTAGCTTTCCAAGCTACTATCCTAGTTTTGATCCTATCAATAATAGGATGTCAAAAGTTGCTTTTTTTTACCCGCATGAAGAAAGGAATGCCTAGGTATACTGATGGAAGAAAATATTCTATGAATCCCAATATATTTACAATTCTAAATTAGATAATCTGATTGGTGTTAAACAAGTAAATTTTGAGTTCTAGGCATTTACTTTTTGGCCTGAAACTGTAGTATACAGATTTAAGGTCTGCTTGATCTGATTTGCCTCAGCCACATTTGCAGTCCCAAAAAGTAAAGTATCATTAGTGAATAAGGAATGTGTGACTACAATGTCTGTGCCCACAACCTGAGTGCCTTTCCAATAACCAAGGACATATCTTTTATGTATATATCTGTCGATTGCTTTAGCCATTAAGATAAACAAGTCTAGGGATAGAGGATCCCCTTGTCGGATTCCTTGTATAGAAGCAAAGAATCCTAATGGTGTCCCATTAATTAGAACTAAAAATATTGCACCTGAAAAAAATTCTTTAATCCATTTGCACCATCTATTTGCAAATTCAAATTTTTGAAGTACTTTGAAGAGGAAATCCCAACAAACTATGTCATAAGCTTTCATCATGTCATGTTTGATAATGAAATTAGAGGAGTTGGCAGTATTAATTGAGTGTAGCACCTCATGAGCAACTAGAGCCCCTTCTCTAGTTTATGTCCCTGGAACAAAGCCTCCCTTCTCTTGCGAAAAAAGATTTGGGATTAGATGTTGCATTCTAAGATAGATTGCCTTCATAATGATTTTGTAGATTGTATTGCATAGCGAGATCAGTCTAAAGTCTGAGAATGTTTTTGGGTGTTTTAATCTTGGGAATGATGGCTATGTTGGTAGTATTATAGTATCTTAGCATAGATTTTCTTTTCCTAGATTCTTCTATAACACCTAGTGGCTCCCAACCAATAAAATTTGAGGAGGCCTGAAAGAATAGGGTCATTAATCCATTTGGAGCTGGTGCTTTATCTAGAGGCAATGATAACACTATTATTCTTAATTTAGAAAGTGTAAAAGGGGCCATAAATGAGATATTTTTCGCTTCTGATAGAATTGAAGGAATGGCATTAGGAAGATCTTGCACCTGGGGGACATGTGGTGTTGGTGGATTTACTAGTGCAAGTAGTGTTCTGAT
The DNA here is from genome assembly GCA_018584345.1 of Thuja plicata. NCBI lineage: Eukaryota > Viridiplantae > Streptophyta > Pinopsida > Cupressales > Cupressaceae > Thuja > Thuja plicata. The sequence continues at coordinate 97,582 of MU224326.1, read as the reverse complement.
TAATGGAAAAGATATGGTTTTCTGCTTTCTTTTGTGTTGCGAATGCGTGGAAATTTTTTTATTTTTATCACCATCTTTTATCCAAAGTTCTCTTGATTTTTGATGCCAATATTCCTCCTCTCTACTGCAAAGCTCATCCCACTCCTGCTGTAAGGTTTTTTGTTTATCATAATCACCATTGTCCAAACCATGTCTTATTGTTTTTTCCAAGATGTCAGGTAGTTGTTTTTTTACATGCTCTTTTTCTTTGAAAATGTTCTTGAATACTACTTCGTTCCATTTTTTAATGTGCTTCTTGATGTGTTTCCTTTTTTCTACAAATTGATGCATTTTTTATCCTTCACATCACAGATCACTCACCCACCATTGTTTAAGAAGAGGTAAGAAGTGAGCGTGCCAAAGCCACATCCGTTCAAACTTAAAAGATGGCTGATGGTGGAATACCTGGCTTTCATTTTGAGAATCTTCTTGTAGATAGATAGGAAAATGGTCAAAACCTGGACGAGCCATAATTCTTGATTGGAATGTGAAATTTGTTAGTTTCCACTCCTATGAAATAAGAAACCTATCCAATCTTACTACTATCTGGGAGAAACCTGCCCTCTTATTAGTCCAAGTATAGGATCCATTCTTGGGATCGATGTCCAAAAGATCCTTCTACAAAATTTGTAGGTACAATCCTGGATTGTTTTCAAGGGGGAGCATATTCCCCCATTCTTTTCTGATGGCTTAAGTATCACATTGAAATCCCCACCTAGTATTAGATGTTGCCCATTTTGATGTTGGATGTTATGAGTCAAATTACGCCACAATATGTGTTTGGCATGTGTAACTGTGGGGCCATATAAATTAATCAAGATGAAGGCTAGATCAAATATTATGATTTTGATTAGTTGCCAACTTTCATTATGGTTGATGAGCTGACCTTGCATAGTTTAGGGTCCCATAATAAAGCAATACCCCCTGATGCACCTATACCCTGTCTATGAACCAATTACCACTTTATCCATTTACCAATCATTTTATCAAAATCTTCTTGTGACATCTTCATTTCTTGTAACATAATAATATCTGTCTGCATTGTCTCCAGCTCTTGTTTAATTCTACATCTTTTTTTTAGAGGCATTAATGCCTCTGACATTCCATGAGGTAATATTCATTATGGACAAGGAGAACTCTGAGTTCTCCTTGTCAATCTTTTAGGTGGTGTAAACTTACCATCCAATGTGGACTGAATGCCTTCTATAATTTATGTCTTAGTTTTCATGCACTTAGATTTTCTACCCCTCTTCTTTGGAGTCTATATGCTTTGTGTTTTTTGGTTGGGGTTTTGGTCAACGGATAAGACTAATGTATGACCATATCCCCTATGTGGGATATTTCACTCTTACCTGAAAAAATACGTGCCATTGGGCATAACAACCCCTATCTTGTCAATATCATCTTGAAGTTCAAGTTCTTTTTGGGAAGTTACTTTTTCCATCTTGTCAGTATGCTCAATGATAGCCCCAATATTTTCCCCATGTTCTTGCATAGGGACTATACCAAACCATTATGTTCCACTATCTCCTGACAATAGATCATTATTATACTCAATGGCTTGCGAAAGAAACCCAGTTGAAACTTCAACCTCCTCGTCTAATTCTAGCATGTTAATTTGTTTGTGGAGAAGGTGGTCTGAGCCACTATGGTATTGAAGTTCCATATCAGTCTGTTTGAACTCCTTGCCATCTGTTAACATTCCCTCAAATAGAGTCTGAATTGTTTCCAAAATCTCACCTTCCTCTAATGCATTTCCATTAATCATTTTATGAGCTAAGTCTGATATAGTATGATTCGAGAGGTTTCAAGCCTTAAAATCATCTACAGTGTGTTTGTTGAATACATCATGTATATTTGACACATTTATCAGATATTCTTCAAACATGAGCTGATGGATAATGTGGTCTACCTCATGATTGGATGTCTCTGAAATTTTCCATCTAATACTCTTGACTTCCTTTTGGGTGCCCTTGTAAGATGAGCTCTAGTATTGCATAAAAATCTTATAAAAGAAATAAATAACTTCTGTTATAACTAAAGTGTTTGGGGGAAGCTCCAAAAAATATGGGATATAATTTGCAATCTTATTTTGGGGAACCTCATCATTCGGGCACCCAGTTGGATCTAAACTTGTGTCCTCGCATACTGAAATTTCTTGTAAGCATGAAGGCAGCCCTGGCTGAGCTTGCATGGGTCCCTGAGAGAAACCCTAACCTGAATCTTTGATCGAGCATCTTACCAGTTCTGTATAGTGATCCTTACATACTAACACCTCTGAATGGGGATTATTCTTACATTGTGAGTTAAGATGCCCTAACTTATGTTGATACTTATGTATAATCTCAGCAGGTTGTAGGATGATTCTTTGATCCCATATACCCCATTTTTGATTGATTTTAATATACTTTGGTAAGGTCTTTGAGGACTCAATAAGCACACAAACCCTAATATCTCTAGATGGGACCTCAAGGGGGATGAGATCATGTTTTATAAATATACCTATGCTGTTAGAAATAATCTCCACAATCTTTGTATCTTTGTATTCCTAGGGACAACATGGTAGAGAGATCCAGTGAGGAAAAAGATAGAGGTCTATTGATCTGAATTGAAGTTAGGTGTACATGTCATGTTAAACAACTCAGATCCTTTACAGAACCAATATTTGTGT
>MU224326.1:70753-86164 GCA_018584345.1 Thuja plicata | reverse complement strand
AAAAATTTAGCCCTTAGGGCTGACCAAACTTAGAATTATTTTATTTTTCAATTTAGTACATCAAAGTCGGCTCAAAATAACTTTTGAAACCCGAAAAATTTTGAAGGAAAATTATTTTCTGCTATTTTAGGTGGCCCAACTTCCAGAGACCATAAGTCATCACCAGTTGACCTGATTGACTATTATAACCCCATTTCAGAAAGGCCACGAAGCGCTCTACAACTATTGAAATATGCAAGCATCATTCAACCCAAGTTTTGACCTCATTCGGGGCCTCTAAAGCCTTCAAAACTGAGCTCAAAGTTTTTGTACCCTGTTTTCAATACCGAAAATTTTCAATATCTTCAAAACTAGATCTGATCTAGCCATGAAACTTTACTGGTAGGCTAATATGACTGAGATGAACCTCCACATGCAAAATCAGAACATTCCGAGATCGTATGACCAACTTACTAAAAATAGCAAGTTTCCATAAATAGCAGCTCTGCACAAGGTAGCCCTTATTGAAAAGAAAACATAAATATTTTTGGGTGATGCAAGATTGCCCTTACACCCAGGATGCTCCTGCATCAAAAACACTATCTCCAGCACTGGTAGCAGTGTTTGTTGTGGTAAGAGTTCTATTATGTGAGGTGATGTTGGGAAAGACACTAAGGATCTATTGAAGTTGTTCCCTTGTTAATTGAAATGTTGGTTGTGAATTTGTTGTAGGGATTAATGTAGAATGTTCGCCATAAGTGGCATTTCATTTGTTGTGTGATGATGTTGCATTAGAAGTCAAGGATGTGTTGGTAGCAGTTGTATCCCTGATGATATTTCTTACAAGGAGAGATTAATCAAAATTGGCAGGTAATGTGACCCCATTCTAGATAAGGTTCATAAAAATCTCTCCATCATTCTGACTACTAGATTTTTCAACCATCTCTAGATTATATGGATCACTAAGGAAGTCAATCACTTGAGTAGATCTTTCTCCCTGATCAACCAATTCATTTTATTCAAGGGCATTGGTGATATCTTCAACATGTACTTCTTCCCTTTAAAAGAAGGGATGAGGAAAAGGATTCTCATCATCATGATTGGTGTTTAGTTTTGTGCGCCTCATATTTTTAGCTTGGGATTGAGTAACTACCATCCAATGGTACCTCCAAAAGATGAAATATGAAGGACGAAAGATGAAGGATGAAGGATGTAGTATGAAGGATGAAGTTTGGAATGTTGATTGATGATGATCCTAGGAGAAAAAGGACTTGGAATTTGATTTTATTTTGATTGGATTTAATTGGTTTGATTGATTTGAATTGATTTGAGATGGATTGGATTGGATTGGATTGAATTGATTAAGATTGATTGATTGGATTTGGATTGGATTTGAAGGTTTTTGGATAAAAACCTAGGTGAGACAAGACCTTATGATGATGTAAACACAAGTGATTGATTTGGATAATGTCTTCTCCTACTTGGTTATTGACTTGTGATCCCAAGCAAAATAAGACAAGATCAATGGATTTGATTGCTTGAGATGGACTAATGTTCTACAAGAAATAATGTGTTTACTAGAGATGAAGGTCTAAAATACTTTGGTTAGGATCTTTAAACCTAATTTTGATGAAGGAATGAAAGATTGGATTTGATTTGATTGATTTGATTAAAGTCCAAGATTGATTGATTTTGTTTGCTCCAAGAAGGAAATAATAATTATCTTGTCATAATGAGGAATTCGTTAATTGATTCAAGATAGGTCTTAGTCATATCTCTTGAAGTGGATGAAGGTGTGATTCACATGATTCTTGGCCATGACACGGTAAATTTTATTGTTGTAGGTAATGACATCAAATTTCACATGAACTTTAATTTCTCACTGAATAGATTTATTGATATGTTGATATTCCTTGGCTTTTCTATCAGCTTCTCTCTTCTCTCTATAGACATGGGGAACTAGGAGTTTGACTTTCTTATGATTCCCTGAATTTGTCATGTCCTGTGGGGAGAATATTTATTTCAACCAGGTAAATGAATTTTTTGTGATAAATGACTTTAGGAGCTTCTGAGGAATCAAATTGTGATGTTTTTACCAGGTCTGAAAGCTCAATGTTTTCAAGTGGAGACGACAATTCTCAAATGTAGATGATGATCTACTGAGATGACCATTCCAGGTCAGAGATGACATTTCTCAGATGGCGATGACAGTCTTAGGTCAAAGACAACAATTCATAGTCATAGATGATAGTATTCGATCAAAGATGATAGTTTAGATTCAGAGTATTTTTTGATGAAATTTGATCACAAGGTCTTCTAGTCTGATTTTTTATCAATTTCTCAAAGGAAAGAACCAATTTTCAAGAATTCAAACTAGAAAAACACCACTCATATGTCTCAAAACAATTCAACACTGACAAAGAGACCTTTAGGGATACAAGCAATTGTGACAAGTTTAACTAACGAGAAGTTTGTGTATGTTTCATGTTTTTGATGGTTTGAAAATAGTCAAGCACAGCCTACCTACGCAATTTTTCTGAGCTTGAAAATATTTTCCCACAAACATAGTCACACACATGAGGGCTAATCAGAATACAATCATCACCAAGCACGCAATGCCTCCAGTCATGGTGTTGTATTATCTAACTCCAAAGGCTCAAGGTGGCATGAATGTGAGAGAGATCTTGGGGAGGTTACTATGCTCCTTACATAAATATTATCAAGCTTTTGGGGGTGAATTGGGTAGGCTACTACTTTAACAATTATTAGTATGGGTCTAAGTTCAGATATATCCTTTGTATTTGTGCAAGTGCAATTAAGGTGTATATCCCCATAAAGCACCTTGGCACAAGTAGTCACATCAATGTGATTGAGACCTCGCAAACCTACTTTGTGTTAGGCGTGAGCCGAGTATAAGCTCAAACACTATCCAACTTCTTAGGCTTTAACCCCAAGAAGTAATTTTTTTAACATGAGCTAGAGTGGTGGGCTTATACCTCATTCTCATATGGATCTTTCTTAGGAGATTTTTACCTCAACCGACAAACCCAACTAAACGATTAATTCAAGAGAATAAATTGACAAGGAAAGGAGTCTAGATTTTTATTTTTCCACAAGGAGAAAAGATCATACTCCCCCATCTGATGTTGTTTTCTTCCAAACACATCAAACTAAATTTGGTCTTTCCCAAGGTTACTTTCTAAGTGAAATATCAAAGGAGTCTAGGCTTATGATTGTTTCATAAAATATAAGAGCATACTTCCCTATCATTTAATAAAAAACTAAAAATAGTGAACCCTTATTAAGGTGACTAATAAAATTTAAGGAAACCACAATGTTTATTCGTATCTCCTAGGCAACTGCAAGGACAACAGGTGAGTAGTTTGATTTTTGTCTTCTTACAATGTCCTGCAACACAAAATATTAGTATTTTAAGATATTATTCTTCAGGATCAAAATGTTGTGAGAAATCATTAACACAAAACCTTCCTAAAAATAGATTTTTTTTCAAACAGATTACAAACAACAGTTCCACGTCATAGACAACAATCTGTGTAGACAATAGTTAGTAGGTTTGGATGACATTCAACAAGTACAGATGACTATTAGAGTGTAGATGACAATCTGCATAGACAACAGATAGAGAGTACAGATGGAAACCAACCAATGCAGGTGACTGTCAGAGCGTAGACAATAATTTATGAAAAATAGAAATAGTATACCTAACAAAAAAATGTCCTAGGAGCGCAAACGAATGACCCTAAGTGTATATGAAATTTTGTGGAGACAACGGTCAACCTGTGTAGATGATAATTTAGCAATCAGGGTTAATTAATTGTGATTAAAAAGCAATTTGGAAAATTTAAAACATTTAAATCTATAAAAACAATGTCCTGTCAGAAACCCGAGAGCTAAAAAATTGAACTATCCCCCAAAAAAATTAAAAATATTAAAATTATGCTTTGTTTGACCCAGGCAGAGGCGATGATCTACATAGAAGATTGTTCAGTGTAGACGACCGTTCCAAGTCAGAGATGAATCTATGTGACAGTTTCCAGACTACTACAAAAATTTTGATAAAGCGTTTAAATTTTAGGGACGTGTGTCCCATCGGGCATTCCAAAATCTATATGTTGGAAACCTACCTATTGGGAGCCTTCTCAGACATACAAACATTAGATATATAAATAATTTAATCTACATTAACATATCAAAAGACTACTCAAAACAAATATTTCACCATAACCTTCGATGAGCCAAACAAGGGCACCCAAGCCTTGTTGATTTTCTCTTAGAGAGGGTTGTGGGTGTGCTCTCCCAACACAATATATAAATCTCACTATGATTGAATAATTGAAATGATGAGTACAAACTAAATGCAAACTAGATGTAATGATATTGAATAGCTCAAGAACTAGTTATAGACAACTACTCTCAAGCATTCAATGGAAGATGAGAAGTAGATATGAACTAAATGCAAGAGTCTAGAAGTGAATTCAAACCAAGAACTAAGAATGAGATCTAACTACCATGATTTAATGCAACAACTACCAAGTATGTTAGTATCAAAGCTCTAAATGCATGAAATATATGTAGACAAAAACTGATATAATAACTCTAAATGCAAAATGATGGATGATTTACTCTTGACAAGGATCCTATTTATAGGATTTATGAGGGTTTGGGTGAGGTGGATCACATGTGGCATCCACATAGGTGCCACATGAAGGACACATAAGCCATGAAAGAGGAAGGTTTTTCTTACACATGTGTGAGCAACTTTGGATGCAATGGGTCAATGTGTACTTCAAGTAGACATGTAAGAGATTTGTCATAGATGTGTAAGAAAAAGTCATAGATTTGGTCCAGTAATTAATTTTATAAAGTGTAAGAGAGTCTCATCAAGCTTGTAAGAAATCTTGTTTGAGCAAAATTTGAATTCTTTGAAAAGGCAAATTTTGGAAATTTTCTCACACGTGTGAGAAAATAATTAGGATTAATGGGTGTAAGAATCCTAAAATTCACCAGATTATCCTTAGTTAATTAGAAACTAAGTCTATTTGGTGAGAGTGATGTGAGGCAGGGTAGAATCTAGGCCTAGATTTGAGATTAATCTAAATTTAATTTAAATTAATCTTGGTTTAGAAGAATATTAGCATATGAAGGGAATAAATATATTAAAATTTATTTAAAGGGGGATTTTATGGATGGGTTATTAAATAGAATTTAATACACTTGGAGGAGAGGTATTTAAATTAAATTTAAATACTATAGAATAGTGAACCTAATTTAATTAAATGAATTTAATTAAATAGGTAGGAGAATATACCAAATATAATTTAAAAAATAATTTTTGTTAGGATTACGTAATACTAAGAGGGGGTGAATCATTATTACAACACTTTAAATTAAACTTAAACCAATCCCAAAATAAACCATAAGCTTTCTGAAATGAAAAGAACATAAACAAATAACACAGAATTCATAACACCATTATTTATTATCGAGGAAACCCTAGCCAAGGGAAAACCCCGATGGGGATGGTACCCACAAGCATGCACTAAAGTTTAATGTCCATGTTAGGATCCCTGGCCATGTTAGGAGCTGAATATTACATAGTACATTTCCTTGTTAAAGGAATAACAACCCAGTTAAAGGTATACAACACCCTGTTAGGGGCCAACTGAGCTTACAGCTCTTACAACAAAACTTTTGTTACAAAGTGTTCTCAGTAATAAACAAAACAAGCATCTACAATGCTTAGATAGTTCCAGTCATAGTTCCTCAATGATCTTTTTCATCCTCTTCTCTACCATTCAAATACACACATACACATATACATTTGATCATCCATCTTCAATATATTCTCTTTACAAAAACTCTTCATATATATATATATATCAACATCAATTCGGCTCTCAATACAAAAATAAATAATGTAAAGAGAAAATAAAAAGTTGGTGCTCTTACATAACCAAAATATAGGTTATCCAAAATTATAATCTGACTTAGCTTTCCATGAGTCCACACCATACTCCTTAAATCATCGCTACTGTTCAACTGCTCTGTTACGTTGTCATGATGTCTTTGCTTGTCTTCAAATCTCTCTAACCCACTTTAATCAACACCAAAACTAAGTCGATCTTAGGTGGAGGTCATACATACCCCATAGTATCTTCCACTAAGCTTGCAATTCATAGCTCGCCATACTTGATCTTCAATACCCAAAACAATACTATCATACTTTGTATTTTTGCTTCTGTACTTAGTCATTTTGAAGACTGTATCTCCAAAACTAAACTTCAATCCACGTGATCAATATACTAGATATGTTTCCAGAAATGACAACCCATAATTTTCTCATATCATACAAATATCATCACTTGCCAACAATCTCTTCCTTTGGCATTGATGGCAACACTTAGAGAAAAATGACTAATTGTCCCAACTCACTGTCCTTCTCTATTTTATTTTCTTTCATATATATATATATATATATATATACATGTACATGTATATACATGTACATGTATATACATGTACATGTATATACATGTACATGTATATACATGTACATGTATATGTATATACATATATATATATAATCATTTTCTACTATCTCATTTTTCTTCTCTTCTCGCCTTTTGACAACAATGACAAAGGTGCATCCAAAATTTGCAGAATTATAGGATTTTTGTGTTTTCTTGCCAGTTTGAGTACATCCTGGAAGGTGTCTTCCATGATCTTCACTTTAGTGCTCCATGAATCAATCAACAACTGAATAACATGAATTAGTCCATTAAGTGCATAAGATAATATCTCTGTGGCTTTTAACTCTGTAGGTATAGAATTTGTCAATGACTCTGCTATCTTCTCCATAATAGATAAATGAATTTCATGAATTGATAGTTTAGGAGTGATTAAACTCTTCAACAGACTAGATCTTGTAATGACTCTCCCTTTTTCAATATCCAATACATTCACCTTATAATAATTTTTTTTTATATCCCTGTCCATCTCTAATATAGATTGTGAGGAGGTCTTATAGCTATCCATCATTCTATTCAGTGAAGCCCTTTCCTTTGCCAAAATGTCTTCAATGTTTTGAATATGTCTGATAGGATTTATACAATGGTTGTATAGTATCCTTCCATGTGTGATAGAATTTTTGACCTTAGTTGTAGCTGCTCTCAAAATTCCCAAGTCCCATGAGATAGACTGGTAGACTTCCTTCAACTTCTTCTATGGATAACTCTTCTCGGCCTTCTCTTTAGCAATCTTCACTAAAGATTCATAGTGACTATCAAATTCATAGTGTCAACCTAAAATTATTTTCTTCATCCTTTCCTTGAAATAAAATAGATACAAGGAGGATTTTTTTCACTGTATTGAGTACCCTAGTAATCACTTTAGATCTCCTACCTCCTTTCTACTCAGATCTTTCCTTAGATTTAGAGATTGCGATTAAAGATAGTCTCATCAACTCATTATCATTCATACTGTCAACATCAGTACTCAAAGTTCTGTCCATACTTTCCAAAAAAATATTAGTAGATGTGTTAGGTTTATGGTTTACCTTAGCTCTTGTCTCTTTCTCTTTTATTGTCTCTATCTCAATTCTTTGTTCAGACTCAATATTCTGCTCTTCCTCCTTTTGTTCTTCCTTTTCATGTTCTTCTTCTTTTTGTTCTTCCTTCTCCTATGCAATTGTGTTGTCAATATTCACTACAAATGGGTCCTTCTCATCAAGTGATGTGTCAAGGGTCACAATCACACCAGAAACATAGAAATCTTGTTGTGTGATATCTTCACTCATCTCAACATTCACCTCACTTGTCTTAGAAAATTCATCAATTCCTATAGATGTAGGTGTAGTAATTTTAGGAAGTGCAGTCTTCTTAGGAGTATTTCTCAATAGTATCTGATCTAATTCCTTTTGAGTCTTCTCTAAGACTTCTTCATACTTTCTTCCCATAATTTTCACCAATCTACTCTTAGTCCTGAATAATGGTTTCAGTGCATTAAGTATTATTTCTCTTTCTTGTATTGAAACTATTGGTAGCATGTCATCGATAGATTGATTCCTAATAGCATCATCTTCAATGTGTGCAATTTTTTTCATTACTTTTAGTCTACAATAGAGCTCCTTAGGTATACTTCCTTCTAACTCTAGTATATTCTTCTTGAAAACAAGTAATTAATTTACCATAATATCTTCAATCTTAAGTTTATCTGATTCCTCATACCTGTCATAGTACTTGTTCATAGAAATAAGCTTCCCTTGCTCAATAGCTCTCTTTTCAATCATCTTCAAGTCTGGCTTCCAAACTTGTCTGTCACTAGTGGTCTCTTTTTATGTTTTCTTCTCTTCTCTTTCAGTTCTCTGATCCTTAGCAGGTGAAACTGGTTTGTTGGTGCTCAAAAAAGATGGACCATTTTTGGCCAACCGATAGGCACACACTAGTGCCTCTGAAATTCTGGCTTGATTGAGCCAAGGTTGGTAGGCCTGAATTCACAAGTGCCCTATGTTGCACAAATGAATGCATAGACAAATGAAATTCCTTCCAAAGGGGTAAATAATCCTTGGAGGAAAATGATATAATCTTCTAATAGCTATATTTTATGAAATCTAAACTAAAATTGAAATATCACTAAAACCTAATCTATAATTAACCCTACAAATTACAATATTAACCATATAAATGGTTTGAGGGAAAAACATTCCCCGTGTTATAAATAGTATATTGTCACTTTGTCGGATAATTCACCTTGGTTATCATCATCTATTTATAAAATTCTTGCACACCAAATCCACAATTAGATGACTATTAACAAATTATAATTTAGGGCTTATCATAATTAATAATGTTTTCAAATCTAAAATGATCCCCATATTAAAATTTATTAATTTAAATAATTAGTAATATATCAAAGTAAATTATCAAGAGAGACAAAACATAAGAATATATGTTGCAATGTGTATAAATCTTTCCTTAATAAAATAACCAAAGTACCCTTTCAAAATATTTTCAAAAATATTATTAAATTTACCTCATAAAAATGTTCCTAAAATTTAGGGTACAATAGTTATAAACAATTTAGTTTCACTCTAAAAAATAGGAAGAGAAAACTTACCCTAAAATAACAACTCAAAAGATTTACATAGGGTAACTATTAATTTTGAAAGAGAGGAAAACTTTAGGAAAGTAACCCTAAAATTATGCAATTTATTTTAATAAACCTTTCAAAAATAACGGAGGTAAAAACAAAAATATGCCTTTACAATTTATTCTTTGGAAATAAAAATATATCTTGATTTTAGAGAAAATTAATTACTTTAAGAAAACATGTTTTAAAATCACCTAATAAATATTTTCAATAGGCATATAAGGTGAAATATATATTTCAAAAAAAGAATGAGAGAAAAAGACACTCAACTATATTAATTTACCCTAAAAAATATTTCACATTAGTAATTTAGGGCAAATTAGGATAATCTAAAATATAGGAAATGTATTCATGTGAAAAAAATTTAGTAGCAAATATAGAAGAGAAGTGAGATAATATGACTCCCGCTAACACATAATTTGAAGAAAACATTTAGACTAACTGGTTAGAGGGGGGATGGGACGGTAGGTAGGAAAAAGGGGTGGCTTGAGAGGTCGAGTGTTCAACTCCCGATCGTCACCCTTTTACCCTATGTACCTATTATTTCCTTTTTATTTTATTTTTATTTCAAAAATAGTTATTGCATTAAATTCATTGAAATATAATATTAAAACTTTGCTAATAAATATGAAAATAGGACAATGACAATTGTTTAGAGCGCTTTTGATTGTTTAATTAAATTTCAAAATAGGGAAATATTTATGAAAATGAAAATAAACTTTATACTTCCCTGATATTTCGCATATTGAGGCCCTAAATTTTCAGGTGCCATTAGTGGCTCTTATTGGGGACATGCATTCATGCCTTGATGCAACGAGAGTCCAGTTATCTCTGGAAGAAGCAGACCATAGTAAGAAAATAATCATGAAACTAGGACAAAAGATAGTTTACAAGTTTAGAGAATACTTCCTGTTTCAAGAGAAAAAGGTTTCAAGTACTGACCATGGGTTGGGAACTCTTGAATGTTTTCATCAGTGTCCTGTAAATGGTAAGAATTTTCACCTACTTTTGAGACAATCATGTAAGGTCCTAACCATAATGCATCAAACACTTACCATGCTTTCTTTTATCTTGGTCTCTTGCATTCCATTTTAATACCCAATCACCTTCTCTGAAAGACCTATTTGATGCCTTTTTTTCACGAAGAGTCTTAACTTGTTGTTGTCAAAGATTTCTTTCTTGTGCTTGTCTCCTTTTCTTATCTAATTATGCTAACTCACTCAATCGGTCCTCCATGAATTTTATGTCTTCAAGCTCTTCTTCTTGAACCAATCTATAAACTGGCAATAGATTATTTAATGGTAACCTTTCTTGTTTCCCATAAACCAACTCATAGGCAGCGAAACCTGTCGATCTTTTTATAGTCACCCTATCTTCCCACAAGGCCAAGCTTAATTTTGAATCCCATGCTTTCTTATTGTTTCTCAACATTCTCCTAATGATCTTATTATATTTTTATTGCTTGATTCTGCTTGACCATTCCCTTACGGATGGTATGGGGAAGAGTATGATAATTTGATACCATAATTATTGCAAAATTCTAAAAATTCCTTAGACCTGAAACACATACCATTATCGCAAAGGATCTTGCAAGGTACTCCAAATCTAGTAAGTATGTTCTATGTCAGAAACTTGATGACTACCTTACATGTAGCTTTTCTTGTAGGTATAGCCTCAACCCATTTTGTGAAATAATCTGTTGACACTAATATCCAGTTATGACCTCCACTTGAAGCATCTGAAATCTCCCCAATAAAGTCTATTCCCCACATTTGAAAAGGCTCTTCAGTTTGTAAAGGAATAAGGGGTAATACGCCATTGTATTTCAGTTTTCCTGAGAACTTCTGACAAGATTCACACTTCTTAACATATTCATAACAGTCCTTGAATACATGACGCCAATAGTATCTTGCTTGCAATATCTTTAGCCAAAAAGTGACCACCACATACCCCATCATGTAGCTCTTTTATAACTGACTTGGCCTGACAGATGTCTAGACAAAATAAAAGGATACCATCATTGTTTTTCCAATACAGATCTCCTTGAATCAGTATATACCTTGATGCTTGCAATTTCATAGTTATTTTCTGATTATCACTTAAACCTTCTTGACATTTCACATGTTTTAAGAAGTAAACTATGTTTGTGTACCATGGACAATGTTTGATGCTAGTTCCTGAGTTCTCCAAATCCACTTGGTTTATTTGGGTTGCATCCAAATTTGTTTCTTCCATGAGTTTAGCTAACCCTTGACCTCTTACTAACTTGGTGATTTGTATTTCAATATCAAACTCTTTAACTTCATTAATCCATATGCATCTTCTACCTGTGACTTCTTCTTGCCTCAATATGTCTTTAGTTGCCGCATTAGGTACATATGCCACAATCTTAGCTCCAACTAGATAAGGTCTGAATGACTTTACTACTTTTACTAATGCATAAACTTGTTTCTCATGTATATCATAGTTTAATTCATAAGCTTGTAAAGTCTTACTGAAAAAAAGCTATCGGTTGCTCATACCCTTCATCTTTTTTCTGTAACAGGACAGCTGCAATGGTGTGAAAGGAAGCAAAAGAGAATAATTGGAATGGTTTTCAAAAATCAGTGGATCTCAAAACCGGAGCTTCCTTGATTGCTTTCTTAATTTTAGCAAAATCCTCTAAGGCCTCACCTATCCATTTTAGAACTTCATTCTTCTTTAACATCTTTGCAATAGGTTCAACAATTTTTGAAAAAATTGAGACAAACCTTCTCACAAAGTTGATTTTTCCAAAGAATGATTGAATCCCCTTAACATTTTTAGGAATCTGGATCTTATAAATTGCTTCAATCCTTTCTGGATCTATTTTCACTCCATCCCTGGATACGATATGTCCAAGAATTTTACCTTCAGTTACCCCAAAATGACATTTCTTTGGGTTTAAGGATATCCCATACTCAAGGGCTCTTTTGAAGATTTGTTATAAATGCTTACAATGGTCTTCTTCCCTTTTGGAATAATCCATGATGTCGTCTTGACATATTTCCATAATAACATCAATGAAATCCTCAAAAGCCACATCCATGGCTCTCTGAAACGTAGCCTTGGCATTCGTAATTCCAAACGGCATCCTTGCATAAACGTATGTACCCCATGGTGTGGTGAATGCCATTTTATACTGTTCTTCCTCTTTGACCTTCACCTAATTGTTCCCGGAGAACCTATCCATCATGGATAACAGTTCATTGCCAGTAATCTTTTGCAAAAATGCTTCCATGTTAGGTAATGCATAATTGTCTTTTAATGAAGATATGTTTAAGTTCCCTAAATCTACACAAATTATGATATCTCCATTTTTCTTCCTAACATGTACCAGATTTGAAACCCAAGTAGAGTGCCTAATTGGCTTTATGATGCTGACATCTCTCATTTTTATTAGTTCCTCCATCTTAGGAGCCAAAGTTGGATTTATGGGTATTTGCCTTTATCTAAAGGGCTTTGCATCTGGTTTTAGGGGTATCTCATGTTGGAATAAGTCTTCCCTATATGCTTTGAGGTCATCATAAGACCAAGAAAATACATGTATGTACTTTCTAAGCAACCCAATAATCTCTGATCTAATTTTTGGAGTTAGTTTCTTACCAATAAGGACCTCTTTGGGAGTATGTTCATTTCCCAGATTTATCTTTTCTACTTCCTCTACAGGAGTTTCTTCTGTCTTGATTTAATTTTTAGAGTCTTTATGATCAAACATTCTTTCTAATGCCACAAGCCCCTTTGGGATTTATTAGTCTTAAGTTGAATCACTTCTTTACCAAATAAAGTCTCTTTCTTCTTCTAATGTTTCAACATAGGCATTCAAATCAATAGACTGATCTTCATACCTTTCTTCACATGCAAGAAATTTTATGATGTCTTGATCATCCTCAAAAACTTACCAATTTTGAATGTTATCAAGAACTGTTGGTCTTGATTTGGTCTCAACCTGTATAATATCTTCACAAGGAACATCATTTTTCCTAACTACTAGGTTAGCCATAAAATTTGAAAGAATATTTTCAGATCTATCTATCCAAGTTATTGAAAAAGCATCAAAACACTCTATGGAATCCCACACATCATTCCTGTACCTTTTTAGGTTTTGATTTTTAGCAACAAATTTATCCCTAACCTGAGATACAATAAATTTAGAATCCCCATAAAAAGAAAGAAGTTTTATACCATGCTTAATTTCTATGTTTAGGCCTAGTAAGAGTGCTTCATACTCTGTTGTATTGTTAGTACACACAAAAGTTAGGGTATGCCCAAGATCATGAGGGGCCAAACTATGCCCTTAAGTGGCAATGAAAAATCAGCAAATCAGGGTTAGTCAATTTGACGTAAAAATTTGAACTAGCTATCAACCTAATACCAAAAAGTTGTAAGAATAGAATCTATAGGAAATTGAATGTAGTTTCTAAAATACTAGGCCTTTTATGAAAAAAGATTAATATAATTGGTGAAAAGTATAGATTTCAATGTAATATTACAAAAATTTTAGGAAAAAAATAAGTAGGTGTATGTCTGACCACCTTAATCATGATCAAATGATAATATTTTTTTATAAGATTTTAGATATACATAGTAGACTCATGCCCGGATGTGATTCATATTTTTGTGTAACTTTATTCCAAAAAAATAATTAATTATGAATTTTCTACTACAATGTTTTCAGAATAAAAAAACTCCCATGTCTGACCATCTTAACTCATTGAAAACTTTACCAAATTCAAAAAAACAAAAAATCCCTTATAGTAGGTGAAGCATAGAATGTGACACATTTTTTAGATTTAAAAAATGTTATACCGTCTGAAAGTTATAGCCATTTTTCAATCAGTATCTAAATCAACACTTTAGAGGTAACTCAATTAGAAAATAACTAATAATTACTTACCGATTTCAAAATTTGACAGCAATTATATCAATAGAAAGATGATAATCTCCTTAAAATACCCTTTTTGTTTCTTCAATTTCGGGTGAAGAAAAATTTGTCATCTACATGGTCGAAGTCTGAAACTCAGAGAAACAGGGGAAAACACGTTTTTGGGACATTTGAAGAGTTGACCAGGTAGGTTTCGTGCACAAAGCAATACCGAGCCTAATCGGGTACCTGATTTTTTTGGATACCCGATATTTTTGGGTACCCAAAAATCTCGGTAGAATTTTGAATTTTGAAGTTTCCCTCCCCTTTCTCCCTTTAAATTTGTTTTCAACGCCTTTCTCCCTCTCATTTTTTGATATTATATATTAGATATATAATATTAGATTATATATTATACATTAGATTAGATTATATATTATATATTAGATTATATAATAGATTATATATTAAATATTATATAACATACATTTTACATTAAATATTATATAATATATATTAATATTAAATGTTACGTTATAAATCATATATTCTATATTATTTTATATGTATTATATATATTAATATGTATTTAACAATATATCACATGATATCTTCATATTTAAAATGTATGTAAAATATATTTTATATTATAATATAAATATATATATTCAATATAATATGTATTATATATTATATATAAAATATTGTTGTATATATAATAAAATCAAGTATAGTATATATATAATATATATATTATATAGGACATATTGATATATAGGTTAATTACACCAGTATAAGGGGTCATAGAGGGTTCCTAGGGGTCCTAACACTTGAGAAAGTGTACTAGGACCCCTTAGGTCCCTCTGTAGCCCTCGACAACACATTTGTACACACAATTGTGTTCAAAGGGGTCGTATGACCCCTTGAGACACACTTTACTGTTGAAATGTGTCGAAAGGGGTCATAGGGACTTCCTAGGGGTCCTAACACATAAGAAGGTGTACTAGGACCCCCTAAGTCCCTTTGTGACCTCCGAGTACACAATTGAGTGTTCCAATGTGTTCTCCGGGGCCATAGAGGGACATAAAGGGTCCTAGTACACCTTATCATGCATTAGGACCCTTAGGAAGTCCCCATGACCCCTTTCGACACATTAGAACTCTCAAGTATGTCCTAAGGGAACTTACGACCCCTTGAGAGACACTTAAGTGTTCCAATGTGTTGAAAGGGGTCATAGGGACTTCCTAGGGGTCCTAGTATGCCTTATCACGTGTTAGGACCCCTAGAATGTCTCCATGACCCCTTTTGACACATTAGAACACTCAAGTGTTTTCCAAGGGGTCGTATGACCCCTTAGAACACACTTGAGTGTTCTAAAGTGT
>MU224326.1:2822-14644 GCA_018584345.1 Thuja plicata | reverse complement strand
ATCAATCTTTCTATTTTGTGTTGAACCTGGCAGAAGCTGAAGAAATTCATCTGAGAAGCTAGGTTTTCCTTTTTTCTCCTCTCCACTGCCTCCACTGGTAGAAGCAACGCTCACATCTCTACTCATCCTTGTGATATCTTAAAATCCCTTGATACTGAAACAAATCAATTCTTCAATATCATCTATCTGTCCTGAGCACAATTCTTTGTAACTCTTAGAAGTTTCTTATCACCTTTGAAAATACTGCACTTGCTCTGAATATCACTTTTCATAGAAAATAATCAACTTAGCTCTAAAATCTGAAAGCACGGTGAACAAGAATGAATGCACAATCATCTATTTATAGGAATTTTGATTCAGAGTACATGGCTCATGATTCAGAAATGTTAGTTCTGCCATTAAGTTACCCTGCCGTGAGCTTTCAAAAACCTAGCCGTAGTTGCACGAAGTTGACAGAAAATCAAATTTTAAATTATGAATCTTTGGCGCAATCATCAAACATTTAAGATAGCTGACATGGCATCCTCTGATTCATCCTCTGTCATACATCTCAGCTACCTTTTGTGCACAGTAATCAAAATTCTATCCTCTGATTGGCCGCCGGGTGATTCATCCTGTCATGTCAACTACATGGCGCTGCATTTTAGATCTCGTTATTTGGCGACCTCACGACCGTATGAAGTTTCTTTGTCACGAGCTCCTTTTCCTTAACCACGGTTTGATCTCCAGACCTGGCGACAATGCATATCCTTTATCTTGGCTGACCCAAGTCCATCTGGTGATCAGGCGACAATAGTGAAATCAAAGTCGCATGGGGTTAATACTAACTCATCATTCTTCTCCAAACTTGGCGATAAACTATTTATCATTAATCTTTATAGTTATCGCTAAGTCGCTGGATGCTCATATTCTTTCTTAAGATCACACGACAACCTTAGTCGCTGAGTCAGGTGATAACTTTAACTTGACCTTATTATATAGCATGTGCCTTTATTCTATTTAGAGCGACCTTGCGACATGACTTAGTCGCCAAGTCAGGAGGACCTTTTCCCTGGGACACTTTCATCTCCAGACTTTGCGACCGCCGTCGGATCCTTTCATTACTTCATCGAATGGCTGTCGTGTGATCTCTTAATGTTTCTTCATGCCCTTAAATCATCTGGAGACCTCGCGACTGAAGGCGGACATACCTTAGTCTCTTTATCACTTGATCCATTTTCTCCTTCAAGCGACCTCCCGACAACCATTCATCTTATGATAGATGTCATCTGTTCTTTTTTCCACTTAATGCATACTGAAGAGCTGAGTCATTACTCCTATTCTGGCGACATCCCGACTGAGGGAAGTCACTAACATCAAACAGTTAGTCGCGGCATCGGGGCTGTTATCCCTTAACTGTCATTTGATCATGAGACCACGCGACTGAAGAAATACTTAACTGTTTATCATGGCTTGATCTAGCGACCATGCGACATGAAGTAATCGCAAAGTCTGGTAACATTTCTTTGACCTTTTGACTTCTCTTGCGATCACCCGACTGAGCAGTGGGTCCCATTCTTATAAAGCTTATAACATGAAGTTCATGCGACTACCCGACCAAAGGAAATCGCCAAGTCTCGAGACACTGAAAGAATATTCCATTTCATAAGGAGACTACGCGACACAAGGCAAAAGCGAAGTTGGGAGAGGATTTAGCATATTCATTCTGGGTAACGCGATTAGGCGACCTAACTTAAAGCACATGTCCTAAGTGACTGAAAAAGGTAACAATGAAATATAAGACATGACCTAGGGTTTCAAATGCTTCGTTTTAACTCAAATACAAAGGGTTTTTCAGGGTTTATGCAATTTTGACAAGGTTTAGGCATGAGAACCTGAAAATTTTCATAGGGCAAGACAAGGAACAAGGCAAAGCAGCAAAAATAGGAAATACAACCAACAGTAGACACAACCACAAACATAGGGGGAAAATCCCTTCATGGCACAACCACTGCAAAAATTTTCTAATCCTTTCATCCAACCCATGCAACAACAACAAACTCATTCCACCAGTTACCTATCCATGCCATCTTTTGCTGCATCACAAACAATTCCACCTCTATAGCAATTCAGTGTTCTCATTGGGGGCATTCCACCACAAAACCCTTATCCTCCACACCATACACGTGCACAACAGGCTCATCCCACCTATTCAACCCTGCAACAAATACAAGCATATTTCCAACAGTTGCAACAATCTTATCAAGTGCCGACACCTCCTCCACTGCAATATTCCCCTCAACCGTAGCTTCCACCACAACAACCCATATATGTTGACCAACAACCATCATATCAAACACCACAATATCCCCTACAAAATCCTCCATATTCATCATTCGATCAATATCAAGTTCAAGGAAACCATGCAATCACGATTAACAATCCTCCCCTGCAAATCAATCATGAATGGGAGGAAATGAAGAATTCTCTCAAAGAGCTAAAAGTTGGGACAGAGGCTAAAACATTCAAGTTTGAAGAGGTGTGTCCTTATCCATTTGATCAATCTATCACTTCCATAACCTTCCCCAAGCACTTTGAGACACCCAAATTTGATAAATATTGGGGGAAGGGAGATCCTGTGAGCCACATGAAAGAATTCTACATGGCATGTCAAGAAGTGGCCTATAGCGATAATTTCCTTATGAGACTATTTCCCAAGAGCTTAGGGGGAACTTCTCTTGAATGGTTCTACAAAATCCCTTATGGCATAGTCTCTATTGTTGCTGAATTATCTGGAAAGTTTGTGGCCCAATACGTACATAACATCAAAAATGAACTCTCACTCCTTGACGTATGCAATTCCAAACAAAAGGGAGGAGAGAGCCTGGCCGATTATCTTCAGCACTGGCAAGGGCTTACTATAAGATTTTTCCACAAACCCCCAGAGCAACATCTTATCAAAATCTTCATTAAAAACCTCCATCCTAAGCTCGCCTATCACATGCACATGAATTGCATACAAACTTATCAAGACATTAGGATCAAAGGTATGGATCTTGAATGAGGTCTCATAGAAGATGGTGCCATCAAGCACTAGAAGGAATCCCAGCCTGATAAACATAACAATGATCAGTCACAATACTGGAAAAAGAACAAGAATGCAGTAACAGATGGAGCCACTAACACCAAACACATTTAGGTTGTGGTAGTCTATCCTAATACACCCAATCAAACCTACTAGCAAGCACTGCCAGTATATCTGCAACCTCCTCCCATGTATCAACACTCTGCTCCTACATATCACCAACCAACATATCAGCAAAACATGCACCCTCAAGGTGTGACTACCTATCCCCCTTCGGGGACATCATATCAACACAACTACCAAGGTCCTATGAATCAGATAAATGCTATATCAGTCCCACATGGATAACAAAGACCTTGCACTTTGAATGTGCCACAACGCATGTTTACCCCTTTGGGTGAACCCATAGATGTCATCTTCCGCAAGCTGGTCCAAGATAACCAACTCATGTACCCAAAAACATAGCCATTTGATGACTCGACACCTAAGCCAGCCTGGTATAAAGACAACGAGTACTATGAATACCACCATGTTAAGGGGCACACCACTCTCAAATGTATGAAGTTAAAACATGACATCTAGGATCTCATTGACTACAAAGAGATCAAAGTGGAATCTCCTGCCCAACCATCACCAAACACGGGCCTTAAAATCTATCAAAATGCATTCCCTAAACACACTTCAGGTATAGGTCCTTGCAATCCTACTCAGTCTACTGATCAGGGGAAGGGTAAGCAAGGAGAAAATGCTAACAAAAAGGATTATACAAATGCATATATCAACTACGATAATCTCATTGGCTGCATATCCCAAGTCTAGTCCTCCATCAATGTCATCCATGTCAAGGGTTCTGATAACCAATGTGCAATCACCACTCGTAGAGGCAGGATAATAGTTGCAGGTGCCGGTTTCACCCCATCTACTGGGACCCAATACAACATTTTGGAACACCTAGGGAATACTCTAGCCCAAATTTCCATCCTGGATCTCCTCCGCACTTCACCCACTTATCAAGAGATCCTCAATAAAGCCTTGCAAGAATCCCGTGTTCCCAACGACATCAACCTCGCTGAATCCCAGAACCTTGTCAGACACCTGTTTTCATCTTGTGGGGTCTCTTTTAAACCAACAGATGTACCCTCAGAAGAAATCGATCATAACCTTCAACTCCGTATTTCTGTCATGGTTAATGATTTTTCCATCAAACGGGTCATGATAGATAATGGTTCAGCCCTAAACCTATGTACTCTAAAATTCATAAAACAAGTGGGCCCGGTTATCCAGGATACATTATGTCATGTTGTTGATCTTGACCTTCCCTTCAACATCCTCCTTGGATGCCCATGGCTTCATTCTATGCAAGCCGTCCCCTCCACCTACCACCAGTGCATCAAATTTCCATATAACGACACTAAGATCACCATCTGTGCAGATCCCAAGCCCTTCGTATATTGCAATGCATTGGAAACATCCTTTCCACATTCCAATCACTATCTTGGGATCAATATTTGCACCTCTATCATCAGTTCATCTGAAACCCATTCAGACCCAAAAACAATCCTCTCTTCCACCTTATCCACAGTCAAGATCAACAACAAAGGTTGTGGTGAGTATAGTATATCTGATGCCTTCGCAATTGGAGCACTACCAATTGATCCACACACTCAAGGCTACTAACCTAATCTAAGAAAGATAGAATCAAAGATGACCAAGGTGCTACAATTTGGTTCTACCACTTTTATCTCAAAGGGTACTTTGACTGGCCAGGAAATGACACCAAACATCAACCAGTGGCTCTATAAAGATCCACCAACCAAGGACAAAAGTCGCCTCAATTACTTCAAAGATAAGTATCCTACAACTCACAAACTGGTGACAGAAAAATGGAACTACCATGGAGGTGGCCTTGGTTATGAAGAGCAAGGAATGAAAGATCCTATTATACCTATCCGACTAGAAAAGAACCTAGGCCTTGGCATGGGCTCTGACATGAATGGGGGCACCAATGAAACCATCTTTGCCTCTTGTCTATCCTTGGGTGAAATCGCTGACATCGAAGATATCCCGGAAGAGAAAGTTGTGAGAGCCAATGATGATGTTTTTGATGATGAAACCAACCTGGGCAGTCCTATCCTACATCAACTTTCCATTCTCTTCATTGACCTTTCCCTCTGCCATCCTGAACTCATAGACTGGGACCAACCAAGTGTCATGCACATTGACGAGTTCCAAAGTGAGGACCCACTCCTAAGCGTTATGGGAGCAATTGAACAAAGCAATGAATGGGGGCAAGACTCATCTTATGTCTACAAGCTAGACCTGAAGGCGTACTTTGGGGAAGAGGAGAAATTCAGCCACAAAAATGAAGAAGTAAACAAAAATAAAAAAGAGAAAAACCGATCCCCTAGCGAAAACCCCTTTGGGGCGCTATCTGATCATAAAATAGTAAAAATAAAGGGTGTATCCCCTGTAGAAAACCTCTCTAAGGTGCCAGAAGATGAAGATTCTCCTCTTCCTCTGATCCATGATTATAGGCCTGAATAGTAATCGATTCTCATCAAAAAAGAAAAACTTGTCAACCTGGGTACTAAAGAGAATCCCGCCATAACATACATAGCAACATCTCTAACTGAAGCAAAAGAAAGTGATCTTGTCACTTTATTGAAGGAATCCATCAACAAATTTTCATGGTCTTACTCCCACATGCCGAGATTAGTCCCCAACTTGGTGGTTCACCATCTTGCAGTGGACCCAAACATCAAACCTGTCAAACAAAAGCTCAGGAAGATGCACCTTAAAGTGCCACTACTTGTCAAAGCAGAGCTTGAGAAGTTACTCCAAGCCAAGATCATCTGCCCCATTGACTATTTAGACTAGATTTCTAACATGGTGCCCGTCTCTAAGCCTGATAAATCAATTAGGATATGTATAGATTTCAGAGATCTCAATAAGGCATGTCCCAAGGATGATTTCCCCTTGACAAACATAGACATGATTGTGGATCTCACAACAGGACATGAGATGTTGTCACTCATGGATGGTTTTTCCAAATATAATCAAATCCACATTACAGAAGAAGATCAGCATAAGACAGCATTCAGAACCCCTTGGGGCACCTTCTGCTATAACATGATGCCGTTTGGCTTGAAGAACGCTGGGGAAACCTATCAAAGGGCCATGATTATCATTTTACATGACATGATACACAAAATTATTGAAGACTATGTCGATGATATCTTGGCAAAATTAGTTAAGAGGGAAGATCACCTCAATGTTTTGGAATGCGTCTTTGACAGAATTGGACAATACTGCTTAATGCTCAACCCTAAGAAATGTGTCTCCAGGTCACATCAGGAAAAATCTTGGGGTTCATTGTATCTAGATGAGGCATTGAAATAGATCCAAAGAAAGTACAAGCTATCATAGAGATGCCTCCACCAAAAACACAACAAAAACTATGCATCCTCAAAGAAAAGCTACAATTTGTGCACCATTTCATCTCTTAGCTAGTAGATAAGTGCCAACCATTCACTCATCTCCTGCGAAAAGACAACATATTTAAGTGGGATTCTCGGTGTTAGAAGAGTTTTGACAAAATCAAAGAATAATTGGCTAATACACCCATCTTGGTACCAGCTATACCTGGTCAACCGCTCATCCTATATATTTTTGCTGCTACCACAGCACTGTGGGCACTCCTCGCTCAGTTGGATGATGAAGGTAAAGAAAGAGCTATTTATTACATCAGTTGGACCTTAGTGGGTTATGAGCTCAACTATTCACCTATGGAAAAAGCATGTCTGGTAGTGGTCTTCACCGCTCAAAAAATTTGCCACTATATGCTTAGTCATACAATCGAGCTCATTTCAAAGGTGGATCCTCTCAAGTATCTACTCTCTAGGACTACGTTCACAAGTCGAATAGAAAAATGTGTTATGTTGCTAAGCGAGTTTGATATTCAATATGTAGACAAAAAATCCATTAAAGGGCAAGTTATCACTGACCAGCTAGCAGAAGCACCATTGGTAGATGCATATCCTTTGGTCATAGAATTTCTAGATGAGCATTTGTACATGATAGAAGAACAACCAACTTGGCAACTCTACTTTGATGGGTCCTACATAGCTCATGGTGCGGGGGAAGGAATACTTTTTTTCACACCTCATGGTGACTACATCCCTATGTCATTCAAATTGGGATTTCCCTGCACAAACAACATTGCAGAATATGAGGCACTAATCGTAGGACTCCACATGGCCATAGAATGGAACATCACAGATATACATGTCTTTGGCGACTCCCAACTCATCATCAAACAATTCCTAGATGAGTATCAAACCAAAGATGACAAATTGAGGCCATATAAGCAGATGGTTGATAAACTAAAAGAACACTTCCTCCACTTATAGATAACACAGGTACCACACTTGCAGAACAAAGTTGCTGATGAAATGGCCACAATTGGTTCCCTTTTGGAGATTCCTCATGAATCTATTCAATATGAATTCTTAGTTGAGCAACTTCATGCTCCCGCTTATGAGAATGATGAATCGAATCACCTATGTGTCTTGGTTGGTCCCTAGTCCCTATGGTACCGCGATATCCAAGCTTACCTATAAAATGGTATCATATCCCCTCATCTCATTGCAACCCAACTCCAAAACTTTATTCGCAGCACTTCCTGTTACACCCTCGTAGCCAACACCCTCTATTGTCAAGGCTATCACAACATGCTCTCTAGGTGTTTAGATGAAAATGAAGCCGCCCAGTTGTCACAAGAGGTACATGCTAGAATCTGTGGTGCCCACATGACTGGCATGGTCCTAGCCAAGCAACTTCTACATACAGGGTACTATTGGCCTACAATGGAACATGATGCTTGTGAGTTTGTCAAGAAGTTCCTACCTTGCCAACAACATGCCAATCTGATCCATGCTCCTGCACAAGACCTCAAACCTATTGCACCTCCTTGGACCTTTTCTTGTTGGGGTTTTGACCTCATTGGTAAGATTACTCCCCTCTCTTCTGAAGGCCACAAGTACATAATCATAGCAATAGATTATTTTACAAAGTGGGTTGAAGAAATTCTACTCACACTCACTATAGGTGTCCAGATCTCTAAATTCATCCTCTATCACATTGTTTGCCGCTTCGGCATACCCTCCACTATCTTCACAGATCACGGTACACCATTTAAAAATTAACACATCAGTGATCTCTGTGCGTGCCTCCATTTCCATCATCATTTCTCCAGTCCATATTCCCCACAAGGTAATGGCCAAGCTGAGGAAACTAATAAAACCCTCCTCAAAATCCTCAAAAAATTTGTCAATGATATTGGTCATGACTGGCATCTCCAGATCAATCCTTCCCTCTGGGCATATCAAACTTCATACCGCACTCCTACTGGCACCACTCTGTACTCCCTAGTCTACGGTGCTGAAGTTGTCTTACCAATTGATGTCAAATTACCATCCCTCCGCGTATCACTAAGGGGCTTGGTTGATGATGAAGAGTACCGAGTAGCATGAATCACACAGCTAGATCTCCTAGATGAAAAGTGCCAACAAGCCTATGATCATCTGATTATCTACCAAAATAGACTCAAGAGGACGCACAACAAGAAGGTCCACCCATGCCAATTCTAGGTGGGGGACCTTGTGCTAAAACAAAATCAGAAAGTGGGTACAGATCGAGAAAAGAAAGGTAAATTTGAAGTCACCTGGCAAGGTCCCTATGTTGTCACTACATGCTTTGGTCTGGGGCATATCAACTCTCCACTCTTGAAGGAGAACCATTGAATTACCCTATCAATATCATTCATCTCAGGCACTTCTATGCCTAACGGCTAGTTGTTCATTCTATTTATCTAAGAAAATCCATAAAAAGTATAAAAAGTTCTTAAAAAAAAGTACAAAAACAATGTAAAATAGTCTTGAAAAAATCTCAAAAAAGCAAAAAAATGGTTGTCTCAGCGAAAACCTGGAAAATAGGTGCTTGGACAACATCAGAAACATAAAAAAGATCCAAAGAAATTTAAAAAAAAAAAAGAAGAATAAAGAGAAAAATTTCGTCCAATGGTGAAAACTTGGCAATCAAGTGCCTTGGATAAGTATGCATAATGAAAACCTAGAAATAGGTGTCACACATAGTGGACCATTCCATTATCTATCAAAATCTCACTCCCTTCCATCCTCCATCTCCCCTATCACATCCACTTCCGCCTAAATCTCGCCAGTATTCCCTGGGTGTTCACATATCACATGCACTAGTCCGAAGTGATCCTCCTATCTCGTGTCTTGAGCTTTTGTACACATAATCTTGTATATTATTGTCCATACATTGTACTATCCCAATCCCTGAGCTTCAGTCCTGTACATATTTCACATATTCTTCCGCGTGGTGTTGCTTGTATATATCTCATGTCCTCAGTTGGTATCCTTGCAGAACATGATCCAGTTACGCTCTTAAAATCTTAGGTTTTAGCAAGTTCCTTTTGAAAAACATCTTGGTTCTGTAGTGCACCTTTGACCAATGAGATTTATGAATCCCATATTTTTTGGAAATGGATCCTTTGAGGATGTATCCTTCTTCCCATTGACCTAAATCTCGATCATCATCATCTCTGGGTTCTTGTAAGATGTATCCTTCCTCTTGAAACTAATCAAAAAACACACTAAACTATCACACGCATAAAAAATAGAGAAATATCCAATCAAATCTCGATAGCAACATGGGCATATAATCGCTTGTAATTAATCGCTCAGTTTGGTCCTTGTATATTCGTAACATGTCTAGTCTTCTCGTCATCACACTAACATCCTGAGTCGTCATCATGCAAACTTTTTAGCTCCATTTTCTCTATCTCGCCTTGTATATTTTGTATTATCAGTCCTCTTGTATAGTGTAACTGCATCACAAAATCCCAAAAACATTTAAAATTTTCAAAAATCCCAAAAAAATTCAAAAATTCCAAAAATTCACAAAAATCTTGCAATAAACCATCATTTATTTCTGCATTGTTCAGTTCATCAATTTTCAGTGGCATTTTGAGTCCTGCACCTGCGATCATGTTTCTCACAAAATCAGTTTTGCGACTGACTATCCTTGCTCCTCATCCTGTTCCCAGCTTTTGCCAACGAATATATTTTAATCACATCAAATCCAATCTTTGCCCGTCAGGATGCATCCTTCCGGCGTCAGCTCATCAACTCCTTCATCACATCAATCTTGTTCATGGCAAGAACTTTGGACTGAATGACTACTTGATCATGAGACCTTCTTTATTGATTTTATCTTTTTGTGTCAGTTTAAACCTACTCACCACTACCTCGATCTGCTATATCTTGGTGCATTGTGACTAGTGACTACTGATACATGCATCTTTTGTAGTGTGATTTTGTTTGAGCGTCTAGTCCACGCAAAGGAATTTTGTCATCTGTTTTTTCTAACACCTGATGCATACCTCCTCTTGCAATATCAAAATAGGATGTGCTCTCCATATTTTTCACACAAATGGCTCCCCAAGGCTTGTTAGTTGCATTTAATTTCATTGCACTTGCATTCTTCATTGCATTTTTAGTTGTATTTCAGAAGGCTTCTATTTATTCCCTCCTCTCCCTTCCTCCTTCCTGTTGCATCCTTTTTTGAGAAAATCCAACAACATTGTCTTTGTTGTGTTCTTTTCTCGAGGGGGCACAACCATATATCGTTGTTGCTTCAGCATGACTCCTAGAAACCCTCTTCCTCTGGGGCAACTTATTTTCTTGTCTTTAACGTAACGTCACTTGTGATGTCATGTCAAAGAGGGGAAAAATGTAGATGTCCAAAAATATTAATATTATTATTAATATTAAATTCCCTCTTACTCCTCTAACTACTTAATTCAATCAATTAAATAGTTTCATTGCTAGTATTTATCAATAATCTTAATACTACTCTAATGTATTTTATTTAAATACATTTGTCTCACAAAAATCCCCTCTTTAATAAATTTATATTTATTAAAATACCTACATATTCCTAATTCTTCTAAACTATGATTTATTCAAATCTAATTTGAATTATAATCTAAACCCTAGCTAGGAACCTATTAATCCAACCTAGACACCTACCCTAAGCCTACCCTATTCCTACTCTACCCCCATCACCTCATCCTCTAAACATGTTTCCCTACCTAATTGCCCTTTAATTTTACTTAAAGGGTGATTCCTAACCCTTTTAGGGCTAATGGAATGCTCACCCACATGGGGAAATTCTCTCCAAAAAGGTCACCAATTCCTCTTAAATTCCTCTTACAAGTTTGTCTCCCCACTTGAAAATCTTGAGCCACTCAAACATTTAATGCTATGTTTGACTCCAAAATAGCCATCCCTTCCGAGCCCATGTGTCCAAAATGGCCACCCATTCCTCTTAAAGGCTATTTTCTCCTTTGTCCCCCACTTGGAATTATTGAGCCACTCAATATTTATTTCTATATTTGACTCTAAAATAGCCATCCCTTCCAAGCCCATGTGTCCAAAATGACCACCCATTCCTCTTAAAAGCTCTTTATTCCTTTGTCCCCCCCACTTGGAATTCTTGAGCCACTAAATATTAAATGTTATATTTGACTCAAAATTGGCCATCCCTTCAAGCCTATGTGTCCCTTATGTGGCTCTTATGTGGATTCCACATAGATGCCACATCATCCAAGCCCTCTTCTTCTCCTCCAAAATTCTATAAATAGAGGCCTTCTCCTCTTCATTTTTCATCTCTC
>MU224325.1:295089-318417 GCA_018584345.1 Thuja plicata | reverse complement strand
CCGTGGACACATTAGAACACTCAAGTGTGTCCCAAGGAATCCTACGACCTCTTGGGACACACTTGAGGGTTCCAATGTGTCTAAAGGGGTCATGGGGACTTCCTCGAGGTCCTAATGTGTGAGAAGGTGTACTAGGACCCCTTAGGTCCCTCTTTGACCCTTAGGAACACATTAGAACACTCAATTATGTCCCAAGGGGTCCTACTACCTATTGGGACACACTTGAGTGTTCCAATATTTCAAAAGGGGTCATGGGAAATCCCCATGACCCCTTTTACACATTGGAACACTCAAGTGTGTCCCAAGAGGTCGTAGGACCCCTTGAGACACACTTGAGTGTTATAATGTATCCCCAGGGGTCAAAGAGTGTCCTAAGGGGTCCTAGTACACCTTCTAACATGTTAGGACCCCGAGGAAGACCCCATGACCCCTTTTGACACATTGGAACACTCAAGGGTGTCCCAAGTGAACAAGAGTTTTTTTATTATGAAAATGTTGTAGAAGAAAATTCATAATTAATTTTTTCTTTTGGAATAAAATTACAAAAAAATATGCATCACATCTGGGCATCAGTCTACTACTTATATATAAAATCTTATAAAAAAGTATTATCATTTGATTATGATTAAGGTGGTCAAATATACAACTACTTATTTTTTTCATGAAAGTTTTGTACTCCTGCATTGAAATCTATACTTTTCACCAATCATATTAATTTTTTTTTCAGAAAAGGTCTAGTAGTTTAGAAACTAAATTAAATTTCCTACATATTCTACTCTTACCACTTTTTTATATTAGGTAGATAGCTAGTTCAAATTTTCACGTCAAGTTGACTAACCCTGATTTGCTGATTTTTCATTGCCACTCAGAGGCATAGTTTGGCTCCTCATGATCTTGCACATACCCATTTTTCAACACACACACACACACATATAGATTTTCTACTGAATGTACACATGTATGTGCCCACTTGCAGCGAGCATTTTTTATCTAGATATTAGATTTCTGTCATGGCTTCTACTGGTTCATATTGTAGCATTCATGATATTCAGGCCGCCATGATACCCCACATAGTCGAGATAGTCGTAGACAGGAGACTATCTCGAGGATGCACGCCGCTCTAGCTATGATAGAGAGGACATTGCAAAATAGTGCTATCCTCCCTAATAGAGAGAAATTGACTTCCATTTGCACTGAGTTGATGAGTATGATTTAGAAGGTTGAATCATACAATACATATGATGATACATCTATTGATGCTTTTTACCAGAGCCTCTCTAGCACTGTGACAAGTACTATGGGTTGGAAGACAGTTGATTCAGATGTTTCTATTACTCAGGTTAAGAACATGTTTGGGACCCATTACATAGATAAGAAGGTGGTTAGAGAATATAGGGTCACAAAATGTACAAATGACTTAGTAGACCCTTTTATATATCTGATATGGTTGGTGGCCCATCATATGTGGCCCCAAAAGGATGAGGTACCACTATATTTTTTCAAATAATTGTTTGCAGAGTTCCATTTGGGTTATGATGTTGATTACACAGAATTACCTCCACATGTTGGTCAGGGTCAGGGGAGATATCAAGATAAGTGTAGACGACCTGATGCACCACATCCCCTTAGTATGAGGGCATTGGTGGGTCAAAACCTTTTGGTTCTTCCAAAAGTTTTGGAGACCTACACTGGAGCTGGACAGGTTGCAACTGAGGATGCACGCATAGATATGTTTTCTAACATTGCCACCATCGCGACTCAATTCGATGAGTTTTCATTTGATCATGTGGGTAGGTACATGCTTAGATCCTGGACGAGCACAGATGTTGATCTTTCTAGTCCATTTTACGATCCTTACATTCAATTTGATCTTCCCACTCCATATGAGATAGCACAACTGCCAGAGGATCATTTGTGTGACATGAGGTCCATTTTAGGCAGTGATCTCCTAGCATATTACTAGCACATTTCTACGACACATGGGGTTCCTCCACGTGATATTCCTACATTCATTCGAGGAGACTAGGCAAGATCCTCCACATGCAGCAGTTGAGGACGAGGAGATGCAGAGGCAGGTACCTCCAGACAAGAGGATGTCTAGATACATCCTACAGCCCCACAATAGAGTGTGGATGATCTTACACCGCCTTGACAACATACACAGGCTCCCTTACATTAGACACCTACGACCTCACGATTTCACACTGGATTCTCAGATTTGCTTATGGATGAGGCCATTGATCCTGATGCATTGTCCTTACATTCTTCTAAGTTATCTGACATTGGACGTACATTACACCAGGTACACTTGAAACCATTTAATTTCAAGATTCAAGAACAATCAAGTAATTGTATAATTTATTTATATATAATATAATATAATATAATATATATATATAGATAACTATATATTTAAATTAATTTGAACCAGATACAGGACACTATGATGGGCATTGCATATGGAGATTTAGAGGATCCCGTTGATCCGATTCATCAGGATCTAGAGGTAAAATCTAATTTAAATAATATTTTTAAAGAGTTTATTTGTTTCAAGATTAAATGTACATTTAAAAGAAAAGCTCGGTATGGATTATATATTAATTAAATTTGTTTTAATTGTTACATTTACATACAGACTCAGGTCCATCAGGATGAGGATCCACACAGGCCTGGACACAATAGTAATGGCGGTCATTGATCTATTTACATCAGAGATAGATATATACACATGTTTTACATTGATAGATACAGACATTTACATTGTTATGTTGATATCTAGACATTTATGTACATTGATACATGTGTTTTGTACGTTGATATTTATATTGATAGTTACAGACATTTACATTGTTATGTTGATATATATACATTGATATATGTGTTTTGTACGTTGATACATATTTTACATTGATATTTACAAATCCATTTACACTGTTATGTTGATATCTAGATATTTACATTGATACATGTTTTACGTTGATCTATAGACATTTACATTGTTACATGTGTGATTTATGTTGATATATATAGACAATTAGATAGATGTACATGTATACATGTAAATTACGTTGATCTAGATAGGTCCATTTACATTGTTATGTTGATATCTAGATATTTACATTGATACATGTTTTATGTTGATCTATAGACATTTACATTCTTACATGTGTGTTTTATGTTTATATAAATAGACATTTAGATTGATGTATGTGTTAGAAATTAATCTTTCCTTGGTGAACTATGTAATTAAAGGATAAACCAAGGTATCCTATTTTGTTCTTGTCCTCTAGTCTAAGTAGGAGGACATGTCACATTTTTGTATTTCCTTTAATAAGGAAATTAGATATTCCTCCTTAAGAGGATTCCTACAAATGGAACACACTTAATGTGAATGTGGCACTCATAGGATATGGGAGTTACATGCAAACTCCTTCACTCATCTCTACTTAATAGATGCTTCTCTCTCACTTCTCAAGGTTGGTTCTCACAAATTTGGTTCTCATGAGAATTTTTCTCTCTTCTTCTCTCATTCCCATTCTTTCTCTCACAATATTGTAATGAGCTTATTGTTCTCTTTCTCTCTTCTTCTTTAGGCTTTGTGCCTCATTCATATTATACACAAGGGGTTTTTTCTTTCTTTTTCCCCTTTCAAACTCCTTGAGTTCTTATGTTGGTCTTGGAGCATTTTGGTGAACTTGGTGTTTAATCTATTGAAGGAAAATCTCTCTCTTTCTTTGTATTTGGTAAAACTCTTCCTTTTGCACACTCTCTTGGATTCTTTCATTATCTCTTTTCCATTTTCTTTTATGTTTCTAACATGGTATCAGAGCTGGTTAAATCCTTGTTTTGAGTGTTGCATGCAGGAATAGTAGAAAGATATCTTGATTGATGAGAAGAAATAATTTTTTTTGTTGATCTAACTCTTGTTTGCAGGGTTTTCTTTAAGTTTTTTACAAATCTAACATTTTTTTCGTATATCTAACTTTTTATGGATGGCTTATCGCCAGATCTAAGTTTATTCATATTCATTTCAAGTTTTTTAAGCTCTATATACACCCTCTGTCGGGCAACCGCAAGGTTTTTTTATCTCTATCGCTCTGCTAACTGCTTGATGTGCAGGTTTATATATACTAGTTTTCAGCATTTGATTTACTGATTTCCTTTTATTCTCTTCATCTTTGATATTTCATATTGATATTAGATCTCTAGATATATTATATCTCTTATATTTAGACTGGTGTTTTGCTATTATATCAGCTTAAACATTTTTTGGTTTCAGACTCTCAACGGTTTTACATTGTTTTTGTTGCAGGTTATTCTTTATCACTTCTTTCTTTGGTAAATGCGGGTTCATCATTAGATTCTTTATAACTTTTTTAAGTTGCAGATTATTATTCTAACGTATTACGGGTCCCTTGCAGCTGTGCTTTCATCATTACATTCCCTTTGGGAGTTTTTATCATTAGATTCTAGTGGTTATCCAATTTATTCAATCTTTTTAACAAAAAATTAACTTTAAATCAAAATTTATTCATTTTTTAAAAATTACACAAAAAGTTTAACCCTTTGAACAAAAATTTTACTTAATATTTTTTAATATCGTTTCATCCCATTATTCATTTTAATAATATAAACTTAATTCAATAGCTAATTTATTATTTAATTATCATTAAAATTTGTTTCATCATTTAAACAAATATTTTAATTTTTCTAAGTTTTAAAAATTCTTGTTATATTTGTTTTACTATTCGCGTTAAACTATTTTTTTAAGATTCATTATTATTTACTTCAACTTGTATTTCACTTCGTTTAATATGATTTCATCTTTTCTTCAAAAATTAGAATTATTATTCAAGTCTTTTATATAAGGAATGTTTGTTCAAATAAAATGAATTCAAATTCATTTAAACAGGGGTACTATAATGTCTACATTAATTTAAATCTAACTATCATTTATGGAATACTCATATTTATTTACTTATATAATTTTGTGCTAAGATTTTTTTAAAAGTGTGTTTTCTTTATGAATGTTTTTTTATTGCAAGTTATGTACAATTGGTATTATCACTCAAGCGACGGGGGTATTTCATTTTTCCTAGCTAACCAACGTTCATTTTTTTTAAAATTATTTCAATTGTATGAAGCAAAGTGATACACATCAAATGTTGAATCCAATGCAAATAAAGTCATTGCTAATGCCAACTTATGAATTTTCACGTATTGTGAGTTTTCTATCGACTTTACCTTCATGTGTATTATTATTAATTTGATTTTTTTAGAATTAATTGCTACTAGTTTTATATGATATATTGTTATGCACTTTGTTGCATCTTTTATGGGTTCATCTTGTTCCATTTGTAAGTTGCACTAGGATGCACTTACTTCAGTTGATGTTTATCAACTTGTTCCATTTGTAAGTTGCATTGGGTTGCACTTACTTCAGTCGATGTTTATCAACTTGTTTAAGTTGCACTGGGATGCACTTACTTCAGTTGATGTTTATCAACTTGTTCCATTTGTAAGTTGCATTGGATGTGCTTACTTCAGTTGATGTTTATCAACTTGTTCCATTACTTGTTTTTTGGTGAGGATATTGTTCTTGTTATCCTTCTTGAATTTTGTTGGATTTCTCATATCTCTGGCAGACAATATATTATTAGTCCTCATAATCCTGTCTTATGGTTCACAATGGTAAACATGCTTGGCAAATCAGGATTTTACATTAATTTGGTGCTTGAGTCTCATATTCTTCTAATTTTATCATTGTCTCTCTCATATTTATTTATATACTAACATGCTAATGCACTGCATTCTTTATTGCTTAGATCGTGGGTCATGTAGGTGATGGAGTCATGACCCATTCACTTGCAGTGAGATGACTCATTAGTGGACTGTCTATATCCATGTGATTAACACATTGTTGATGCAAGTTTCATTAGTTGACCTTGTCTGTGGTCATTTGTGTTTTAGTATATTTCTTTCATCAGAGCATTGATAAATACTTTTGTACCTAACTTGTTCTTTTTGAAACTTTGAGCATATGGTGTATCTTGATATCATGTTAGCTACATTGCACATTTTTATGATAGCTCATACTTATCTCATTCTAAAGTTTTCAAAATTTATCTAAAGTTGAATTATTTTATGATACATATTATGAGTTTCTTTTCAAAGGTGTACTAATTTGTATCAAGGGTAGATCCCAACTATGGGAAATCTACTTGTGGTTTTTCTATTCTTTGATTCAGGTGATATATCATGGACCTTTCCAAACACATCGATTCATTTACACATGTCCTATGAATCACAAGACTACTTTCATATGTGCATATACTTGCACTTGAACACATTTAAAGGACCCATCTACTTCTCTTGTCTCTACCAAAGTTGTTTGTACATCATGTTTCCAGAAGACTACTTGCAAACTTGGAGACAATACAATTTCTTCCTTATATTGAAGATCAAGTTGTAGTTTTTTGTAAAAAAATGGGTTTCAAACCCCTTGTTGTAAACACCCCAAGTAAATATTAAAGGGGGGTATTAGAAATTAATCTTTCCTTGGTGAACTATGTAATTTAAAAGGATAAACCAAGGTATCCTATTTTGTTCTTGTCCTCTAGTCCAAGTAGGAGGACATGTCACATTTTTGTATTTCCTTTAATAAGGAAATTATATATTCCTCCTTAAGAGGATTACTACATGTCACACACACTTAATGTGAATGTCGCACTCATAGGATATGGGAGTTACATGCAAACTCCTTCACTCATCTCTACCTAAGAGATGCTTCTCTCACTTCTCAAGGTCAGTTCTCATGGGAATTTTTCTCTCTTCTTCTCTCATTTCCATTCTTTCTCTCACAATATTGTAATGAGCTTATTGATCTCTTTCTCTCTTCTTCTTTAGGCTTTGTTCCTCATTCATATTATACACAATGGTTTTTTCTTGCTTTTTCCCCTTTCAAAATCCTTAAGTTCTTCTGTTGGTCTTGGAGCATTTTGGTGAAATTGGTGTTTGATCTATTGAAGGAAAATCTCTCTTTCTTTGTATTTGGTAAAACTCTTCCTTTTGCACACTCTCTTGGATTCTTTCTTTATCTCTTTTCTATTTTCTTTTATGTTTCTAACAGTATGTATACATGTAAATTATGTTGATCTAGATAGGTCTATTTACATTGATACATGTACATGTGTTTTACGTTGATATAAACATTTACATTGATATACACATGTTTGATTTTCATTTTACATTTCTAGATGTATCCACATTCATGTTTGCATGATTTATATATGTATGTATGTGACAAATTGATGTTTAAATTGATATTTGATGATCATATAGTATAGATCTAATCCTATAGCAAATTACAAATTTTTAATCTAAGTAATCAATTCATTTAAAAGTATTGTTCAAGGTTTAATCAAAATTTACAGTACCAATCTAGTATATAACCAGAATCAATATATAATCAATCAAACTTCAAACTTAAACAAACTTTAAAATCAATCTAATCTAATCAATTGATTTAAAAGTATTAAGTTCAAGGTCTAATCAAAATTAAATTTCAATTTACCTAATCAATAGATTTAATCAATTTCTAGAACTTGAAAATAATTCAAATCCTAATATAATATAAATACAATAGATAGAAGATCAACATACCTAATCAATCTAAGTAATCTCTTGAGATCTTTTATATTATATTTCTAATTTAAATTCAAACTTAAACAAACTTTAAAATTGATTTAAAAGATCAATCTATCAAATTAATTCAAAAGCTAATCAATAGATACTTTCAAACAATCTTTAATCAATATATAGATATATAAAATCAATCTAATCTAATTGAAATTGAAAAAAGTATCAAGTTCCCCAAGGTCTAACCCGTTAAAATTCAATAGAATCAATATAAATTCAATCTAGAATCATGAATTTCAAATCATTTATAGCTCTCGATACTTGTACTCTAGATCCTCTCTATCCTTTATTATCTCCAAAAAAATTTCATGTTCTTCAATAGTCAACTTTCACTTTTGGTTTCCACGTCCTTTTTTTGGCACAATCTCAAATTGCAGTTTCGTCGCTATAACCAAGTGACTATAATATAGAACTCTTTGTCCACGCATGTATTCAATTAACTGAACTCCATTTTTGTCGATATTAGCTTGTTGATAATAGGTGCCTTCAATAACAACTGAACCAGTTGGATATTATTGTCCATCACCATCAATAATTTCTTCCACCGACTTTTATTTTTATTTGGTGCATCTTAGTAGATAATAATCTACACCTTTTGCATTCTCGGGATCCGCAACCACAGTAAAATATCATATGTACAATTTATATATGTATATTATAAACTATAAATAAAAAACCTAATAAATATATATGTACATGTACATGTATGTCAGCACGTACATATATAGTATACTACAAACAGATTGAATATTGAAAATCTATGCATACCTTGAAGTTCATGTTGTTGGAGTGCACACTTCACACATAAACCCGCTCCATCATGCTCTACTTTTCCATGTCCACTTTCAAAGAAGTTCCGAAGAAACTTAACATTGTGTCTAGCATGTTGCATGACTAGCCAATTAAAAGCTTTTGCAGACTTAAATTGACATGCACAATCATGTGTAAAAAATTTAAAACAATATATATATATATATAATTGAAATAATAAAAGAAAATTTAATTCAAGTTTACTTAACCGCACACCCATCAGACCAGATCCAGTGTTGTGAATCATTTATGCCGCGACTCGCAAGATTGTGGAAAAACATTCCAAAACAATGATCCACATAGCTTCTATCATGAACCTTATCATCACTGATATAGAAATGAACCTCATTGATGATAATGTGTTCATTTTGATCTATACTTTCTATCTCATCCAAATCAAATTGTGCATGTCTATAGGTCACATGGACAAATATTGCAACTTGATTAGAATGATAATATTGACTTTGGAGCTCTGTTTGAGGAGAAAAATGTATAGTTCTTCACAAAATCTAGAACTAAAAGAATACAACCAGGTGGAAAACAATTTTTGGAATCACGAAACTGTTTAGCTTGCCATCATGCACCACAAAAATGTTGGATATGTGGATAAATCATAGATCAAAATCTATCCATGAACTGAAGGTATGGTAATTCACTCTCCTTCAATGCATTTTTTTTGTTCTTGTCTTGTCTTCGTTTGGTATTTCTCATATTCAAATCTCTTCCACTGGACTAGTGTTGTAACATCAATATTATCAAATTGTAAAGGAAATTTATATAAATTTTCACAATCATTGCATTCATTTTTTATACATTGGACATTGAATTCATATGAGTCTTCTGACTTATCACATAAAATGGATTTTACAAATTTTGTTGTACTTCCAAGAACCATATCTAGATTAAGTACTACCATAACCTTTTTATATGATTGCAAGTATAAATGAAACTCAATATGATTTCGACAACAACATGTTTCACGAACCATATTTATGCATACGAAGTAAGGACGCAACATATCAAACATTCTCTGACATATTTTCACATTTGAAAATTCTTGTTTGAATGTTTCAAATAGTTCACTTTGTGTAGTATCAACAAAAAATTTTGGATGTGAAATCTTCATACCGGTCTCTTCATCTTTCATTTTTATAGTGTCCCTTGTATTGGAAGAAACATGAGAGTGGTTGGTCCAAAATTCAATGACACGTCTTCTTACATCTTCAGAAATTTTGTCTTTTCGAGGAACTCTACAAATCTATACCCAATTATTTTCAATGTTCATATCTAACACATTTCTCTTCCTAATATATCTCTGAATAGTTCTTCAAGATACCTTGAGTAAATTAGAAACTGCTCAAACTTGATTTCTATGTGTCAATCTCTTACTGGAAATCATAGTCATCAACGCTCTTCTAGCAACATTTGAATCAGATCCTCCATGATCTATCCTATTAACAATGTTCAATGCATCTTGTAAATTTTCAATTATTGTTTCTTTTACTTGACCTCCTACAATTTTTCTATTATCAACACCCAACAACTCCAAAACCAGAGTCATCTCTCTTTTCTTGAATAACTTTGCAAATAATCGTGCTTTTCCCACCAAATTTTTATCCTCCAAATATTCCTTCCACGTATTTTTGACATGCAATTTAATAGTGCTTTCAGGTATCAAGTGCTCTGGTATAATTTAACTGACAAGTGATTCCTCATTCATCTCCATCAAATTTTGCATTGTAGGATAAATATGTATACCTCGACTACTACAAATATCCTCCCCTAGTCGAGTTGCACTTTCTTCAACATCGATAGGTTCTTCTTCAACATCAATAGGTTCTTCTTCAACATTGACCGATTTCTCTTCGATAAGTTTCGTATGACCTTTCATTTGGTCATCCCTTTTACGACCATATTTCCTTGTTCTAGTCCTTTTATTTCCCATTGCTCAAGTAGAAGCAAGAATTTTATTTTCTTTAATCCTTCTTGATTAAAAACTTGCCAATTCACACTCCTCCAGTCACAAAATGCCTTTGTAGCTTCCTCGAAAAAATGTCCCCTAGCTTCAAAAACCCTTATATTCTGAAATAAGGATTCAAATTCACAATTGATATTCTTTTTTAAAAAATAACTTTTATATATACCCTTCTCTTTGAAAGGGTGGGTCACCCATGTGACCGCTCGTGGGTGGCCGACTACTAAGGGTACTCGGCCGAGTATACCTAGGTGGCATGCCATGTTGGCAGCCAAACCTATTTAACACATCAAATCCAGAAGTTTGCACTTCTGCTATTCTTTTCTCTGCTCAAACTAGAAAATTTCAAACAACTAGAAGTACCCTTTTTTAGATCTCGGAACTATGATTCTTGACATATAAATTTTATATTGTTTCAACTACAAAACGTTGAACAAATTTGCTAAAAACTACATGTAGGTTATTAAAGCTTTGAGAAGTCATTGATTCAAATAATATAAAAAAATTATGAATCAATTCAGAAATTTTTAAAATCATAGATAACACTAAAGAAGAGAGTCCTCTTCAATAATATGTAATTTATTTGGTTTTTGGTATAGTTTTGATAGGGGAAAAATGGCGGGAGACAAAAATTGTTGATTTCAAGTAAGTTCGAATTTGAATACTTATAACGGGAAAACTATACATCGAAAATACTTCTATCTTTTTTCTGCACTAGATATACATGTCATCTAAAATATATTATGAAATTGGAAGAAAAAACAATGTTTTACTTATAATGATTTTGTGAGAAGTAAACTCCTTGATTTATAGTATTTTACAAGAAATAATAAATAGACCTAAAAATTTTAAAAAAATATTAATTTTGGTTCATTTTTTTTTAAAACAATTATAGGCATATAATTCATCTTATTTCACACATTTCATTAGTTTACATCATCTTCAAATTCTCAACAGAAATGTGACTTTTATGCCCTTTAAGTTTTACAGTTTTGGTGTTGTTAACCTTTTCCTTTGTAAAAGAGTGATAGTTTATTGTGCTTTTACCCATATATATATGTGTGTGTGTGTGTGTGTGTGTGTGCGCGCGCGCACGCGCGGGCGCGTGTCTGTGTGTGTAGAGAGAGAGAGAGAGGATGTATATAGAAGGAGATAAATGGAGAGGGGGAAAGATAGAGTAATAAAGATAGGGAGGGAGAAGCAGGGAGTGTGTTTGTATATGAAAGGGATGGAGAGGGAGGGAAAGCAATAGAGTGAGGAGACATGAGTAGAGAGATATAGAAATAGGAAGAGATAATGATAGAAATGATATAGATATAGATATATTAGTTTAGTATATTAGGTTATTGTTAAATATAAATAATGTAATATATTATATTATGTTATATATTTATTAATATATTAATTTGACGTCTAATATATAATTAATTTATGACACTTCAAATTTAAATTATTAATGAGTTTAAAAATATTAATACAATATATATTAGTTTTTAATATTTGATATAAAAGTATACATTAAGATATAGATATTTTTAAATTAATGGGTATGCATAACAATTTATGTCTAAGCTTAATTAGATTAAAATAAACTATTAATGTTTATGCTTGTAGTGAAATTATATAATTATTTTTTTTAATTGTGTAAAATATAATAAAGAAGATTATCTAAGTTTTTATTTTATTTTATTATTTTTTGTGTAAATCTCAATCCCTACAAAATAGTTACTTGATTTTATTAACTATATTTTGACATATAAAAATTAAGAAAAATTAAAATAGATATATTTTATTTTTCAAAAATTTAATGAAATCTCATAAAAGCCTAGAAAATCTATTATTCCTAAAAATTTGCTTCTTGGCTCGTTTTAGCTAATCACATTGAATT
Source organism: Thuja plicata (assembly GCA_018584345.1). Lineage (NCBI taxonomy): Eukaryota > Viridiplantae > Streptophyta > Pinopsida > Cupressales > Cupressaceae > Thuja > Thuja plicata. The sequence goes on along the minus strand of MU224325.1, from coordinate 306,046 downwards.
TTTTTTTTCCTAAAAAATTATAAAATTACAAATTTCAGAAGTTAACTTTATCAAATTGAAGTCTAAATTTAAAAAAACTAAATAAATAAAGTTTTATGATTGGTGGAAAACTAAGTTATTGATACAGAAGTACTAATAATCTAATTATTTATTTTAATTGTATAAAATAAAACATCAAAGATTATCTATTTTATGTTTTAATTTAATTTAATTATTTTTAAACTGTAAATCTAAATCCTTATAAAATAGTTACACATTTTATTTTTTAAAATATAATGAAATGTCAAAAAAGCTTAAAATATATATATTATTCGTAGAAATTTGCTCTTGTAACACTCAAATGGTTTTAGCCAATCACACTAAAGAAAAATAATTTTTATAAATTATAAGATTAAAATTTTCACAAAGCATTAAATAACTCTATGAAAGGCTTATAAATCAATATTAAAAGAGGAAAACACTTATGGCTTCACAGTTTAAAATACTAAAATTTAAAGCACAGTCATAAATCTACACCCTGGGTCATCATATTCTACATTATCTTCAAAGGAATATTGATCAAATAAAGGCTATACACACAATAATCAAATTTAATAACTCAATCAAATATGAACGCAAAATAAATGGGAAGAACTCAGTATTTGTATAAAATCTCTGAAATCTGCAACAACATGCTCCAATACAATGATGCCCAATTTTGCAATGTGCAAAAATGGCAAAAAGAAGGAAGTCCCTAAAAAAATGAGATCCAAATACAAGATATAGACCCAGAAAGGACAAGGGTCAGATAGAATAAGAAAACAAGGAGGAAGAGGGGTCAAACTATTGGAAACATGTAGTTGACCACCTCAAAAATCTCCTAGACCTAAGTCAAACTCACGTGGAACTCTCGACTGATGTAAAACAGACCATACTTGACACATCACCTCCAAAATTTATGCAAATCCAAAGGGGTCAAATGCAACTAAAAATCCCTCCAAAATAGGGGTGCAACTGCAAGAAACTAAAGCCCAATTGCCTATAAGACCCTGTCACCTGATGTGGAACTGAAAACAAAAAACCAAAACCCCTCCTGGATAATATTGATCATGTAGGAAAATGAAATTCCCTCTATCCACTAGAAAATAAGATCCAGTCTGCTCTAGAAAATGAAAATCACATCCCCCATGCAAGTCAACTCCTTACGTACATCATCTCTCAACATGTAAACCCAAGCTCCTCCTTCCAATTGAACTCTGACTTCAAAAATATGCACATGCCTTTTTTCTAAATTTATTTATTGCATTTTAAAATTTAATATTAATTAATTAGTTTATAATGGACCAATTAATTAATATTAATTACAAAGTATTTCAATGCAAAAAATAAAATAATAATAACTCTATATTTATAATTACTAAATAGTATAAAAAATTACATTACTTAGTAAAAGTAAATTCAATTAATACTAATTAAGTAATATATATTTTATATTACTTAATAATATTAAAAATAGAGCCATTACTATTTTTAAAGGTTCACCGAGAAAAAGATTTACGAAAATAAAGTCTAAGACAAAAAAAATGCCCTCTTTTGCTTCGATCTCATTAGGCCATACAAACCCTAACCATTCTTTTTGCACTTTCATTTTAAAAACTCACTTCCATGTGCTCGTTTTGGAGTTGCACGACAATGACTTAAGGTTTACAAACTTTGAAGCCATTTCGCTGCAGTATCCTAAAGATTTGAAGCTCTTATGAAGATTCTTCTAGGCTTGAACGTCTACAAGTATGTGTGAAATTCCATGATCCATAGCTTTATTCTTCTTATCAAACAAGAAAATCACCCTCGGTTCATTTGTTTCCACTGTTGTGAGAATCTAATTCAATGACAGTTGTGAAAAACATTTAGAATAATAACAAAATTGTATTACTCCCTATCGGCTCTATATGATATTATTTTCTTGCAGTAAAATCATCCCTGATTTGAGAGTTTAAGGATATTCGTCATCAACGACCTCCTTGAATATCAAAAACTTTAAAACCTCTATTTTGAGAAGACAATCTTGACACTCATGGATTTTGACCATCGAGGGCTTCCAGACATTTTACTTACTAGCTCCTTCAAATCTGTACCTTCACTATGCAGACCCTGGCTTCCGTTATTGGGTATGCTGATTTTGAAAGTCGAGGGTTTCACCATTGTTTATTCCTACCTTTGCAGGCTCTCTTGAAGTTTGATTATAGAATGTGGGTTTCAACCCCATGGCTCCATATGAAATAAGACAAAGCCCTATTTTGTGTTGAATGAAAACATAGAAATCTTCTTGCAAATATCATTACTTTCACAGAAATGAGAGTTTTTTTGCCGTGAATATGATCAAAACTCTAGGCATGTTTGCTACTCCTTTAATGCTTATCCATATTCGTTGTCGCTTCCAGTATATCTCTATATTACTTCATGTATCTGAAGCTCTGCAAATATAAGGAAAAGATAACTAACCTTGTATGCCTTGTGAACATGCTTTGAGGGTTTCCCCGTGAATAATCTGGGCATTCTTCATTCTGGGTACTTGTGAACACTTTTCTTTCTCTGAAATAGACTTTAGTCTACTTTCCCTATCAATAATACACTGCTAAAACTATGTTGGTCACGACAACCATTTGAGCTTAAAAGGGTTTTTTTTTGTTGTTTATGTTGATGGCTCCGCACTGATCATGTTGAGTTCTTTTCTTCTATTCTAATATTTATCTGTAAGGATAAATATGAAGAGCTTCTATGTTAGCCATAAATAAAATGTGGATGTTGCTCTTTCTATACTGCAATGAGCTTTTCTATTTTCAATGCATGCATCCTTGATCTATTGTCCTCCATCTTTACTTGTTATCTTTTATGTTTGGATGCACAGATTATTATTATTGAATTCTTGGGGCTTCTTGAAATGATGAAGAAAACTTTAAGGCTATTGTTATTAATCACTGTACACTAGCCTTGCTTGTTGTTGTCCATGCATGTCACTATCTCAGTATATATCAGCCCTCCCTGTTATCCATATTTATTATTGATACTAGCATCTCTGGCTCCTTTGACATATTTTCCAACCTGTTGATATACCCTGAGAGAGAACACGCCAATGCTCTGTTACATCCTCCAAAAAGTACTATTTATAACTCATAATGACCATGATGTGACTTGTAACAACAATAATTGAATATGATTTCTCATGGCTTACTTTTGCATTTCTTCATGCACTGGCTGAAGGTTACTTTTATGCTTATACTACACCGAGACTAATGCTATTTATTTTAAATTCTTGATGATGCTTTCTTCATTGTGTTTTATGATAAGAATGTTGCAACATATATGTGACCATGAGTTGACATGATATTCTTCTCTGACTGGTCGTGACCCACTTGTTTCTCTTTGTATATTTCGTCAGCTATTTATATCTATCATTGATTATAACTGTAATTTCTCAAATACCCCAGAGTTTAAAAGTTATAAAGTTTAAAGGCTTTCTATTTGCATCTGTGACTGGTGACAGGCCATGATTATATTAGAGAACCCTTTCGAGGTGTCTGATTCCATTAAAGAAATGAATGCTTCATAAAATATTGAATGAATGATACTCTGCTTTCCATCTGTAACAGTGATCCAATGTTGATTAATGTGGCTACCTTATGATATGTCTTGCTGCATTTACTGCTTTATTTTTGCTTATATTGATTTATCAAGATGTAGAATCGTAAACTTGTAACTGCACATTAAATGTTTTATCATCTTCAAATTGATAGTCTTTGCTGTTAGAAATACTACTTGCCTTCAAATGTTGATTGCTTTCATGTTGTAACTATTTTAAGGCACTGTCCTATTTACTACAGCTATAAGTTGATCTGATCAGACTGTGCACTGATGACTACCATAGCTTATTCTATAGCATCATTTCTCTTGATTTGCATTGTTATTTTATAACATGAAATTTCCTTCATGATTGGTTCCATGGCATCATTTAAGTCTTTGTAGCTGCATTTAATAATTTCCCCTCTTGTGATATATCATTCATGTGCCTTAATGACTGCTTATGTCTCTTGTATTGGACCAAAAGGTTTCACAACAAGACATTATGTCCCTTTAATGATCAAGAACTTTCTTTATCCGCAACTGATGTAAGTCAGAAGTTTTCATGCTTTGAGGGCACGTCCCTTTAATGAATTTTTTTTTAATCTTTGACTAGCTATGCAACAAAATGTAAGTTATAAAGTTTCACATTAATGATAAATGTGTCCCTTCAATAACTCAACTATGTGTGCATACTTCTCGTCATGCTGGGCTCAACCTGTTATAGTAAAAATGTATTTCTATGTTCACTTATTAATTAAATCATTATTGATTTAATTGTTTAAGTCACCTTTTTATCTCTTGTTCACTTAAGCTAAACTTTAGGCATGCAATAATTAATTCTTTATTAATTATTCATGCAACCTAGGTTTCTCCACCTACTTGGTGTTCAAACTCCTTTATAAGGATTGATCTATTTGTATTTTATCATTCCCTCTCTGAATGAACATTTTGTCTTTCAGAACATTCTTGTCTCCAAGCTTTGCTTTTGTAACATGTCATTTTTCATGTAGTGGATCTTGGTGGTTGAATTCTATGAATTCTAACATGGTATCAAAGCCTTGTTGTTGTAGCCCATTCTTGAGTTTTTAAAGTTTTTGGAGCTCCAAGGGTTTCAATTTTTTTTAGCGATTTTTGTGTGGATTGAAAGAGGATTTATTTTTTGGAGCACTTTGAGCAAAAACTGACATCTGGGTTGCGTCCGGAATGCCCCAAAACCCTTATTTTCATATAAGGCATGTCCAATTTGGACACAGTTGAAATCTGGGCCCTCTTTTTTCCATGCATGACCTTGGCACATTTTTTGAGGCAAAAAATCCCTCGATTTTCATGCTGCCTTGATTTACTTGCTGCCTCGAAATTCATGCCACCTTTTTTTTTTGCAAGGCAATTTGGGTTTCTTGGCTCTTTTCTTGTTTTGGAGTAGTCTTCGGTGTTTTGCTCATAACTTGAGCAAACGAAGGTCATTTTTTTAAAACAAGATAGCATCAGAAAGTTGTTTCCAAGACAGATATTTTGGCAGGGGTTTCATTATAATATTTTTCTGTTTTACTAGATTTTATTCCAGTCAAAGAGAGCCCTTCTTTTCAGCGCTTCCAAGCCTCTAGAATGAGCATACAGACTTCATTTTTTGCTCACGAACAGGCGTCGAAAAGCTCTTGACGAGCCCGCTTCAGATCTGAGATTCTTTTGGGGGGGAATTTTCCAGGTATTTTACCCATTTATTTTGTAGCCTTATTTTAGTGTTTCTTCTTCTAGCTTCTCAGTTGTACTGGGGTTTGGTTTCTCTCTCTGTGGGGGGTGTTTCTTTCTAGTTTTCTGTCATTTATCTTAGCGAAACCAAAACACTCCAACACATAAAACACAAACCCTTATGCATCTTTTGTCTAGTTCTGAAAGAAAAAATAAAATAAAGCAGGCTTAAGGTACGACATGGTAGATTCAACATCAGTTGAGCTTCTCACACCACATAATTATCATTTGTGGAAATCTCGTATGACTAGGCTTCTCCGGTCACACGGGTTATGGTCTTGTTTGGATACTATTCAGCCCATTTTGACTCATCCTTACGAGGTCATGCAACATAGAAATAAGATGGATGAGGCCATGGGTGTTCTTTCTTTGCATGTTTTAGATAGTTTTCTTTTTCACCTTGATAGTTGTGATACTCCTATTGAGATGTGGGAGAAGTTTCAAACTCTCTTTGGCACAGTAAATGAATTTCAGGTACCTCAGATCGAAGCAGAATTGACATCCATGGATCCTAAGACATTTTAATCTATTTAGGATTTCTTAACAAAATTCAAATCTATGAGGTCCCTCTTACATAGTTGTGGAAAGAATAAGATAGATACCAAGTGTATTTATTTGATACTTTCCAAGCTTCATGGTTATTTTCATATATTCTCTTCTACATTCCATTCTACCATCGATGCTTTGGGTCCAAGATTTACCATGCCTACTTTTGATGTGTTTTGTGATCGTTTGACTCGTGAGTAGGCAAAGCTATTTCAACTTGATTCTCTCACTGGATCACATAACCATGCATTGGTAGCTCGTCCATCTTCAGGGAAGCAGGAGCAGAAACAAAAGTCATCAACCACGGAGTCTAAGAAGGATTCTAGTTCTCAGTACTCCTTTGTCTCACCTTATCCTAAGGGGGAATAATTGAATACATAAAGACCTGAGTTTGCTTATTGTAAACAGGGCACTCGTGACGAGTCTCGTTGTTATGAGAAGAATATATATGGATATGAAAAGCAAATTTCTAATTTGAAAGCTCTTCTTCAGAAGAGCCACATTAATATTCCTTCTTCTTCTACTTCTCACGAGTCTTCTTCTTCATCATCACTTAAAACATATAGAAAAGACATAGGAAAGGGTCATGCATTATGTGCAACCGCTATACCTCCCTCTTCTAGATGGCTACTAGATTCAGGTGCTTCACACCATATGGCATCTTCTCAGGGTTTATTATCTTCTCTTGAGGCTTCTCCTACCCCACACATTTTGATGGGGAATAACACTATTATGATTATATGCGGGAAAGGTTCTATTGACATTGATGATAGTGCATTCCATGATGTACTATGTGTTCCATCTTTGTTCTCTAACCTTCTCTATATCTATCATATAACTCACAATGGGACAGGGAGGACATTTGAGTTTACTCCAGATTCAGTAGACATCAGAGATAGTGAGACCTGAAATATTATTGCTATAGGGACAGTTGATCATTCTTCTTGCTTGTACTCCTTCTCTCATTTTGGTCCACCATCTCCATTGTTGGACAATAGCTCTCCTTTTTCACGAGATCCTATTGAGGTGAAGTCGGGTCACTTAAACTTATGTATAGTTCATGAGATTAGTGTTTTGACTTCTACACCTCCACCTCATGTTGAGTTTACATATGCTCATCATGATTCCTCTTCAACTTTGCTAGACATTATCGCTCCATGCATCGAGCCACCTACTGTAGTTGTTGAGGACATACTCGAGGATATTCATCTTCTCTCAGATGATAGATTCAACACATCTGTTGGCGCACCTTCATTGGAGATTCCATTACAGGAGTCCCATGTGTTCTCTTTTGAGAATCATCTAGGCCTTCCAGTTTCTCCTCACATTCAGGGGTTTCCTCTTCTTCGTCCAATGCCTCTGTTTCTTCCACAGTGGAGCCACATTGGTCTGATCATCGACACAAGAGTTCTATCATTCTGGGGGGCTTTGGAGCCTCGATCCTCTCTCATGGGGGGGCAGAGGGGGTTGGTTGTACTTATGGTTTTGAGAGAGTCTCTTGACCCATTATTTTTTAGCATGCTTTTTTCCATATATTTTTGGAGTAGAGTTTTTTCCCATGTGGTTTTCTCTATTTCTCCACTTTACAGAGATTTGGTTGTGATTGGGTACCTGATCAGGCCTTGTTGCTGGGACCCAAATTTACTGCTTTCAGTAGTTGCCTCTAGGTTTTAGCTTCTCCCTAATTTTATCTTAAGGGGGGGTGTTAGAGTAAAAAGGTATTTCTATGTTCACTTATTATTTAAACCATTATTGATTTAATTATTTAAGTCACCTTTTTATCTCTTGTTCACTTAAGCTAAACTTTAGGCATGCAATAATTAATTCTTTATTAATTATTCATGCAACTTAGGTTTCTCCACCTACTTGGTGTTCGATCTCCTTTATAAGGATTGATCTCTTTGTATTTTATCATTCCCTCTCTGAATGAACATTTTGTCTTTCAGAACATTCTTGTCTCCAAGCTTTGCTTTTGTAACAAGTTATTTTGCATGTAGTGGATCTTGGTGGTTGAATTCTATGAATTCTAACACAACCCTCATGGGAGCCCAGTTGAATCTACATGGTGAAAAGTATACTTGCGTACCTATATCTGCACATGACACACGCATTGTTCATATAAAAGTTATACTTTAGTTCATTGATCTTTTCTTCTTATTTCACGATTACTAGGATGCATGTGTAGCAGTTAAAGCAATAGATATATGCTTGATTCTCCATTGCTCAGTTATCAGTGACTGACATACTTTCATTACTTCTTGCAGGTGTACCAAGAAGCGAAAAACAAGCTCAATCACTTGCTACAACACCACAGTCTACCATTCAAACCAGACAATAACGGATAACCCTATCTCCTTTCATTTGGCTTCTATGCACTGCATCTTTCTTTTTTGCATTGGTTTACGTGACTAGCAATGAGTTGTGTGGAATCTTTATTGCGCTTCTTTCTTTTTTGTAAATAAAAGAATTAAAAAGAAAGACTTGAATTTGAAAGATGTACTTGTAATGTTTATGCGAATATCTTTGCACTTATATGTAATATTTTCCTTCACAAATGGAAAGAAAATGATCTCTACTTTTCTGCATGTGCTGTCTTTTCCAATCTACTTTTTGAATCTTTTACTTTTTAGCTTAAGCAAATCACTTGAAACTCAAAAGTTTTAAAATGAACCAAATGTACCTTAATAGCCATTGAACATACAAAAAAGCTCTGCCAATTTGAGCTGTGAGAAAAATTGGTAACAAAGGGAAGTACTCATAAGAGGAAATTGTACACGCTCGGTGAGAAAAATCAAAATTGCATTTCTTAGAAAGGAAAAGAAAGCAAGAAATGGAAAGATAAGTTTTTTGGTTGGTATATTGTTTTAAGATTAGTAACATTATATACATCCCTCTACATTCAATGTATAAATCGAATATATTGACAACAAATAGTAAAAGTAGTTGACATAACATATAATATAAGGGAATCATACGCTATTTATATTTCCTCGTAGAAATTAAGATAAAAATCAAGCATTACAAAATGGTTAGTTGCACTATAACTATTATGAAAATAATAATAATGATGATGGATCACAACACCTCTTCAAAATTTCATCATTCAAGTTGACGAAAATTCAATTCCAAAATCAACTATACCAATGATATTTATTATTCCTCATGGGTTTGATTGAGTTTTGTTTTAGTATTTCTCATCCTCCTCACTCTTAGCTTAATCTACCACTACGAAAAAATCATAAAATAAATAATGTCTAATCATAGCATCATCTACATTATCCAATTCACTAAAGGACTAGCATTGTAAAACTACTTACCTAAATAATCCCTCTCCAAATACCCTCCTTACCAAAAATAATTAATATTTACACATGTTGTAAATCAATTTCCAACGTGACATGATAGTACCTACTTATTAGAGGTTCTTATCCTTTGCTAAACATTTGGATAACTATCCTCTAGTTAAATGATCACTTGACTAGTACTTAAATTCACTCTAAACTAATTAGCTCAAAATGAGATTAGTGAATCCCTTCTTGAGTGAGAGTAGCCCCATAACTATAGTATTTTTTTAATAGGAGGTGATCTTGAGATTACCAAAGTTTAAAGAGAATCAAAAATCAATTTATTTTTGTTGATTCCAAGTTTGAGCCTCCTTACTCAGAGCTATGATCTAGTTATTTATGTTGGGTTTCTTTTTATAAATTATATGAAAACCTATTACACTTTTAATACAAAACAAAATAATACATGTAATCCAAGCTTAAGAACTACAAGAAATTGATTTGACGTATCTCAAACTAGTACTTTTCATATCACAATTGAGTTATAAAATACTTGGGAATTACATGTTATAAGAGTCTATCTTTAGATACAAATTCAAACAAACAATAATTCTAATAAAAGTAATGTGATATTTGAAATGATTCACAAGTTAAGGTTGATGCTCTTCTGGAAATAGAGGTAGACATTGTTAGTAATGTATCATCTTGAAATGGAAGCACTTCCATGATAAGAATGTTTAGCCCTCCTTAGGGGATTTTTTTTATCACCATCATACTATCCCCTCATTTCTGCATCATCTCCTGCTTCTGTGCCTGTTTAGGACCCTAATTGGGCCTCTCCGGGCACCTTCTATCCCACCTGGCACATTTTCCAAGGGTTCTGACCCCCAAGGTCAAGGTAGACCTCGACCTTGACCTAGGTCAGGGTCAAAATAGACCTTGACCTAGGTCAGGGTCGACCTCAACCTTGACCTGGGTCCCCCTTTCAAATCTAGAAGCTTGTCGGCTTCCGGAGGTCATCAAAAAATATATTTTTCCCGCTTTCGGGTCAGTTGTTTTGGGTTCTGAAGCAGCAAATCCTAAATTATATTTAATATAGGTCCTCTTCTAGGGGAATGGGTCTAATTGGAATTTAATTCTCCTATTTTTTCATCTCTATAAGATTGTGCCCTAGTTTCATATAAAAGGAAGTCTTTCTCTCTCATTTTCTCTAAGTCTTCATCATCTCCCGTTGCTACCAGATGCTAAACCTGTCAAACAGAAATTGAGAAAGATGCATCCTCATGTTGCATTACTAGTCAAGGCGGAACTGAAAAAGCTCCTGGATGCTAATTTTATCAGACCTATACCGTATGCTGATTGGATATCAAACCTGGTACCAGTTTCAAAGAACAGTGGACAAATACGGATTTGCACAGACTTTTGGGATCTCAACATAGCATGTCCCAAAGATGAATTTCCTCTACCGAACATCGACATGATAGTGGACTTAACGGCCGGGCACGAAATGCTATCACTAATGGATGGCTTCTCAGGTTACAACCAGATACGGATAGCACCAGAGGACCAACACAAAACGACTTTCACATGTCCATGGGGAACATACTGTTGGAACGTCATGCCATTTGGTTTAAAGAACACCGGAGCAACATATCAGAGGGCCATGACTACAATCTTCCATGATCTCATTCACAAGACAATGGAAGATTATGTCGATGATATATTAGCAAAATCCCTATTTCGAAAGGATCATCTATCGGTCTTGGGACCTATCTTTG
>MU224325.1:269102-279248 GCA_018584345.1 Thuja plicata | reverse complement strand
TATATATATATATATATATATATATATATAACCATCTTTACAATATGAAAGGCCCTCTACAAGTGTCAAAAAATGAGAAAAGGGAAAGCATGTGGGGTTCACAATGCCTTCTACAAGACAAAATGCATGTGAAGGAGTACAGAGGAATCTTGACTATGGGAAAGTCCTTATATTCGTCACAATTATTAAACACATCACACACCTAACTATTTTGAAGATAATAAATAAATATAACATTTTCTATTTTTATATTGTATTAAGAATAAAAATAGAGGCTATATTTTTGTTTGTTTAGTTATAAGTGAATCTCTTTGTATTATATTGTAATTATAGTGTTTGTTTATTTTTAAATTGTAATCTTAGTGTTTTAGTATTTAAATTCAAAGATATGATTTTATTAAAGTCTATAAAAAACAATTTAAAAGTTTCTTGTTTTTTTAAATGAATCTTTTTTTTTTTAATTTTAATTTTTATCATTTTGATGATTGATCGCGAAGTATGAGGTTAAATGTTTTTGATAGAAAAAAGCAGCAAGAGGGTGCTGGCCCGTGGAACAGGCTAAATGATTGATCACGAAGTATGAGGTTAAATGTTGATTAAAAATAGTTCACATAATATTTTGCCAAAAGCTTTTCAATCGATTCAAATTGATCCTCATTTTTTTTGCAATAAAGACCATATTGACCAAGTCATCTCACCTTTACCATGTCTTCAAGCTCAATGGTTATCACAACAAGTGCATCTTTAGAGCTTTCAAACTAGCAAACAATAAAGTTAGTCTCGTCCCCAAACCTAAGGTACCTCAACCCTCCCACAATTCCACCCCCCTTACATTGAAGGTCTCTCCAATAGGGTTTGTGCTGACATTTGACATTATCGTATCTCCAAATTTGCACTAGTTGAACACTCCCACCACGAACACCACATTTGCATAATAGAGAACATCCAAGTCTTAACCAAAGAAGACAATTTCTACAAACACAAACTCCAAGAAGCTATCATCGTTAAAAGACATACAAACAATCTAAATAGAGATATGAAGGTTGTCATATTAGCCCAATCTAGCAACCTCTTTTAAGCTCCCCCTTGTTTGTGCACTTCCCCCTATAAGCCTCTTCCCCAGCGCCCGCCTCCCTCCCTTGCCTTCCCCTTTTCCTTGTTCCGTTGTCTTATGTCCTTGGCCTCCTTAGCCTAGGCATTTTCTTTCTCCCCAACCTTGTTCCTAATTCCATCCTAGTCTCAATGCTCTATTGGTGGCTCTTTTGTGCCAACTCCCCCTCCTCTTGTCTTCTTCCTTCTTATATCCCTACCTTTGCATGACCCTTTACTCCTTTTGCATTCCTCATTTGGCCTCTTCTTTTTACCTATGACCTCATTAGATTACCTTATCTCTTACACCTTACACTTTCTCACTTATCCTTTACCCGACCCCTTCCTTCTTTCTACCTTGGTGGTCTTCTCCTCTTGTTTTTACCTCAAGCTCCCTTGCCCACTTCTTTCTTTATCTATTTTATTTTGGAATTTTAATTTACTTATGTACTTGCTTGATTTACTAGCTTATCGGTTTTTATTACTTTATTTTGCTATCTTTACCAATATGTTTGTTGATTTTTATATTTGTTATTTTGTTAGGTGGTTTTATTGACTTTTTATTTTTGGTTTTCTTTTATGTATATATTTTAAAAAAATATATGCGTACATTTTTATTCTTTTTTTATTGAATAAATGCAAAGAATTTTTTTACAAGGAGTGGATGCAAAACATTGTTGTCCGAAAAATATAAGGTATACATTCAGCCACAAAGGCACTAAAAATATGATCACAAAAAGATGGACAAAACCGTTGAATTCTGAATTTGAAGAGTGCTTGCAACTGTCTAGAATTGAAAATATCTTCTTTGTGAAAATGTAAAAATTGTAGTTTAATGGTGTCCAAAAGGTTGCTAGTCTTAGCATGTTATTTAGCGGCCCCTTGTAGCTGAAATCATAGAGATACAAAATGGATCAAAATGCTTGAACAAAAATTTAAAATTTATGCTTCCCAGTCGACTTGAAAATACATCCAAACATATGTTCTTCCATACATTTTTCAAAACAATCTATCTAATAGTATCCGCCATAGCATTATGATGGAAACCAATGCCCGTGAAGGCTTCCTTCTAGCACAAAACATGATCAAAGATAACTAGTAAATAATAGAAAATAACATTCCATTTTTTGCTAATGAACAATCGCAAAACATGTGTTTCTTGCTTTTACTTTTTTGACAACAGACATTTGACAAGTTGAACAATCATACATTTTAAGTGTTTTCAAAACCACAACTTGAAGTAGGATTTTTCTAGCCAATAGTTGAGCATTAACCTCAACCCTCAACTTCCATACTTGAGCCTTCCATATTTGAGCACTCAACATTTTCCATGTTCTTTCATAAAATCGACATTTCCATTTTTTATGCAATCTTGGGATTAATAACATGCATGGAAAAATATTGAAATAATTTTTTTTAGGGAACACAAGAGACGACCATAACACCTTTCTAAATGTTGCATTGTAAAGGAGAAAATAATTTCATAATTAGATCCATTGGCACCAAAGATTTCACAAAGATTAAAAACCCTTTAGGAATGTTGTTTAAATGAAAAGAGTCCTTAGAGCATTGCCAAGAGGCCCAATCAAGAGCATTAAAGTCCCAAATGTCACCAAACTAGAGTACACCTTTCCTAAACAAATAAGAAGCCTGCCTTGCTAAGGGGTTGACCATGGTACTGAATTAATATGTTCACCAAATAGAAGAGGTTGCAAAATTGAAACCATGTTGCAAAGAAGAATTTGTCTAGCTTAAAATTTACTCACATATTGCCACGCCTTCCAAATGGGCTTTAAAAGAAAAGAAGCTTTGAAATAGAAGGGAGCAAGCTGAATTCTGTTAAGTCATCTAACATTTTGCCATTTCTTATTGATTATAGCAAGCATAATGCCGTGACAAACTGAGCTTTTCCATTTTCCATGGTCCATCACCAAAAACAACTCTAACAATCCATTTGGGTGCTAGACAAATCCCTTGGGTCATGGGATCAAGTATGCCCAAACCACCTTTAGCCTTTTAGGCTGAATACAGTGCAGCCATGAAGTAGCTTTAAAACTAGCCTTTACCACCCCACTTAGACCACAAAACTTGTCGACTAATTTTAACTAAATCATCATTGCCCTTATTGGAAAGCATCTAGCATGATGAATAATACACATAAGAAGCCAAGAAAATTCGATTAAAAACTTGAATCTTGCCTCCTAATGACAAAAATTTATTCCACCAAGATGAAAGTTTTAGTGTTAACTTATTAATAAACCAGTGCCACATATTAGAAAGATGAACCCTTAGCCCAAAGAGAATGCCCAAATCCATATTAGGAATCCATGGAGACGCGGGATCAACTTGAACCATTAGAAATTCAGTTTTATGATGAGATATCTTGAAACCTAAAACAAAGCAATATAAGTCATGTACCTCCAACATGTTACTAATTTCTTCTCCAGAATAAACTATCATTAGGACAATGTGAACTAATGACTACCTTGTTATTAGGGATGAAAATACCCTTACTGGTAGAACTATGAAAAGTTAAAGGATCAATTATCAACAAACAGTTGAACATTGGCATCATTAAAGAGCATTTGGGCATGTTGGCATAATTTGGGACCATAATCCAACCATTGTAGCATCTCGAGAATAAACCTCCATCGCATAAATCAAGTTTAACCAACAATCCATTTTGTCCTGATTGTTGGGCCCATTCTCAAGTTTAACCAACAATCAATTTTGTCCTGATTGTTGGGCCCATTCACTAGCTTCGTAAGCCAACATTATGTCATCATGGGTAAATCTTCCTCTAAAGAACCCTGCTTGTTTAGATCTGACTACCCCTTTAGCCACATGCTTTATCCTGGTAGCTAGCTAGGGTTATAGGGTCATTCCGACTTAAAGATCCATGCTCTACTGCCTCCAGTATAAAAGGTAAAAAGTCCTCCTTATTATGAGGCCACATTATTAGGAATGAGAATTTTAATAATATCTTCCAAAATTTCTTAAACATCTAGCTAAAGAGATATTGGTTTTGATAGTTCATAGTTCACCTCATTTCATAGTTCATTTCCAATATTGGTTTTGATAACAGATTCTCTATTTTTTTAAATAAAAACCGAGGATGTCTTCCTTTGTTTCTAAATCCGTCGTTACAAGTATTTTGCCACTTGCATTAACCAAATCTAATGTTTAAATTAAATTAGCTTGGTAGAAACATCATTGGTTTCAGCATTTTGTCCATGTTAGATAAAGTGAGAAATATGAATCAATGTATAAATTATGCAAACAAAATTTTACAGTAATAACAGCTGTTCAAAATTTGTCTATACACCTAGACATTCACATTTGATGACAAAATGAACTCGATTACATAATTTGTTATACTACAAAGCATTCAGCTACATCGTTGTTTGGTAGAGATCAAGTAAAAATTCTATTAAAATAAAGTGCTAATAAAATCAACTATCATCTAGAAAGGCATGTCAGCAAGAAGTACAAAGAGGATAAAGAAATAATAAGAACAATTGTTTATAGAGTTTTGGTAGAAATTTGTATAAGGTTTTGAAGATTACATGTGATCTGAAATGTTGATTCAAAATCTCATACAGTTTGATGTGAAATTTTGATTTAAGATCTCACCCAAAAACTCACCCAGTGCTTTGTACCAGATACTTGTAATTATTCAAAATAGAACATGGAAATATCATTTTTATAATATAAACACTTACCAAGTGTAGCCATTAATCAAATTTCCTTCAACACACTAATGAACTATAGAAAAAACTGTAAGGACAGTAGACAAATTGATTATATGAAGTTTAAAAGGGAATGACCAACGTTTAAATTCTGCAACACCAACAAAGAGGCTATAAAATTGGTGACAAATAATTCATATAAAGAGCACAAGTGAAAAGTGCATTTGAGCGTGATCTACATTCTATAAAGGTGTTTCCACAAAAAGGCATACTGAATATAACAGAATACCTGTTGTTAAAATGAAATAACACCTAATGGCACAAGTCTTCTTGGTGAACTTGTAGAGCATTGTTGATGTTAATTCTCAGAATCACCAGATGCAAATAAAAAGTTCAGGTCAGAAACATGATGTCTTTAAAAATAATGCTGTGTAACACCGGTACATTTGATGGTTAGAAATTGGTTAATTTGTTCCTGAAAATTGAATAAAAATTAGCGCAAGCTTTTATTCAATTTCATTGTCTTGTAGATTAATAAGGAAATTTTAGCAAGAACTATACAAATTTTCCATATAGATCCCTAATGGTGGAAAATCTATAGGGCCGAGGACAAACTCTTATTTTAGATTACATCATTTTGATCCTGATTGGATTACTTAATGGTATTGTTTTTGTGCTTTCCATGTACAGTCTTTGGGATCTCCAGCTATGGCTGCACGAAGAGCAGCATTCTCTAGTAGATTAATGAGGAAAATTTAGCAAGAACTATACAAATTTCCATATAGATCCCTAATGGTGGTTAATCTATAGGGCCGAGGACAAATTCTTATTTTAGATTACATCATTTTGATCCTGATTGGATTACTTAATGGTATTGTTTTGTGTTTTCCATGTACAATGTTTGGGATCTCCAGCTATGTCTGCATGAAGAGCAGCATTCTCTAGAAGTTCATCTCCCTCATGAATTATATGTGTTCCTTCTCCAGATCAACAAAGCTCTAGAGCTTAGTATTCTCAAAAGCTGTTTCTTTACAAGTCAAGCTTGAAATCCAATATCCAAGCTTTTCTAATATCTAAATCCAAGTGATTAATACTGTTGTCGCTACGAATAATGACTATAATCAAATCCAAACCAAATGATACAGAGAAAGTCAAAATTCTGTAAGAAGGGTAGGTCAACATTTCATTAAGGAGCCCTTCTGCCATCCCTTCTACTAAAAAATACAAACCTAGATTCCTACAATTTGTTATTTCCTAAGAATTAAAAATATACAGGAATGACAACCACCTGCAGAGAAAACAGAATAATTTAAAATGATGAAACTTACAAAGACATCCACCAGCAGGGAGAAGATATTCAATTCAATTGCCAAATCCATCATTTTGCAAATAACAGGGGAATTAAATCTTATTTGAGGCAATTAATTTCGACAATCCATAAGTTTATCTCTTAATTTACATTTGGGTTATCAAGCTCCTCCATCATCGTGAGTAAAACTAAAAACATAATATTTTCTTCAGAAGCAAAAGTATTCACACAAATTCGGGATGGGAAACAGAAACTTGCGATAAAAACACAGGCAGAGGGTACTGCTACTGCAGTTGTCACCTTATAGGGACCATGACAACATTGGTGACAACCAACAGTGAACATTTGAAATTGAGAATCAAAACAAGCAATTACCATTTTAACTATTATGCACACAGTTATTCTGCTAAGGCCTAGGAGAACCCTGTTCATCATTAAAAGTATATAAGAGAGAGTTGTAACCTACATGTAAAGCATTTTTAAGAAAATGAAATATAAAAGAAATATTGTACAAAAAAGCTGAGCCGTTCATTAGAGGAGATAAAAGAAGTAAAAGGCAGAAAGATGAAGTTACCAAAATAATAAATAAGGTAGAAAGGCCATTGCAAAGTTGGTTTTCCTTCAATTTAGGAGTTTACAGAAGTAAATTCTGAGGTTCCTGTGAGTTAACATGTTCAGGTTTAATTTCTATTTGTCACGATATTTGCTTCTCTAAAAACTTCAATTGTATTGACAAAAACCAAGCAATTTAATGAATTTGTTGAATGTTGAATTCTAATTGAAAAGTTTATGGACCAATTTTTGGTTTCAGAATGGCTTGATTGAGATCCTGGTTAACCAATTCCACCAGAATTTGTTGGCAGTCTATCGATGATCACAGACTAGTTTTGCTCCTGTTCTGAAAAGTCATTATGTGATGTATTAATCCCCTTCTAACAACGATTTTGAAGAATCTCCTCCATTGGTCCTATTCAGTTAGATGACTATTCCATTGTAAGTGGTAATGAACAGGTTACAAATTCCAATATTTCTTTAATGTCTTTGCATGCTATGGATGAGGATCTAGGTTTAATAGCCGCTCATATTAAGCTGAGCTTATGCTGATAAGTCTCTGCTTTGTCGCTCTTGATTTTGGGTTTATCTTTACCTTACTGAATTTGGTATTCAATCAATAATATTCTATTAGCAAAACTTTTGAATTTGGCAATACAATTTGTTTTCCATTTGAATCACATTCCACAATCTATGATCAAGACGAAATATTGACAATTTGTTGACAATCTATATGATTGAATCGTTTTTGTTTTTGCTTTTTTATGTTGGCAGTGTTTTCATGAACATGGAAGATATTCAGAACAAACAAAAACAACTAAAATTCAATGCTGCAAATTTTCTGTAACTTGCATTAAAGCGTGTCAACGTCCAAAAATTATCTGAGGATTAGCTTGCTAGAATTTAGGATGAGCGATCCAAGAAGATGTCTAGACAAAAAAGAAGTCCGCAACTTAATGAAAACTCATCTTTCATTTTGCTTGTTTGTCTGGCAAACCAATGTGTATGAACAGACAACTGGGTTGGGGCAATAAAATAAGATTTTTAGTATTATTTGAAAACTTGTAAACGACTTTGAGATGTAAGCGAGGGCTTACAATATTATCAAGTTATGTTTTTATCTTTCCAACTTGGTTACAGATGAATTCAATTATGCGTTCATGGTTTTGAAGCCAAATTCTGATGAGATGTTGAAAATAGAACATTTTCTTCTAGAACTTTTTGTATCTAATGAATTTTCATTTTGTTGAGTCTAAACCAAGTCGTAGCTGACTTGTTGGAGTATCAGTGAGAATCTGAAACAAAATTCGAATCAGGCTCATTATGGCTTTACTATTAAGAAAAATAGATTAAATTGGAGAGTAAATTCAGGTAGAAAATTAGAGTATGTGTGGAGTGTTGGACTATACGAAGCAAGATGTTAGTAAGTATTCTACTGCTATCCCTTCAAAGCTACATTTTCATAAGTGGTGTTTTTGCAGTGTATCAAACAATGCGATGATTTACTGAGATTTGACTGCATTGTTTTAAGACAATGCCATTATGTGACAAGAGAGATGGGCAACTCATGAAAAATGGATTGATAAACACTGATTTGGTCAGTTGAAACCTCATAAATCAGAGGCTCGTCAAATGCAAGCAGGATCAGCTTTACGAATAATTGAATGAAAAAAAAATACCAACAAGGGCAAAGACGTCTTGTTGCAATTAAAATATGTAAAGGTATAATCCAGTTACAAATAACCTAATAAACCAGAAACGGGATAACTTGGGCGTAATATGATGTTAAAAGAGAAAAATATAAGTTAGAAATAGCTAACTGAGTGAGAGAACGACCGTACAAGCGAGAGCAAGCTTCTGTTTCAAAATAGTTTCAAATTCCCGAGGGTTAAGTTGGTCAGCTAATTTTTTCATATGTACTGAAGGTGCGGCTTCTTCAGGAGACTTCTTCCTCGGGAAAAGGTGAGGGCGGGGCCTGCGCCAAAAAGCGCTAAAAAGCCCATTCGGAAGCAATGTGATTGAATGGCCTCCGACGAGAAAAAATCATAACAAGATTAGGTTTAGCATCCATTAGGGCTTCTAAACATTTCTAACAAGATTTGAGAGGCTCACCAGAAGCTTCCATAAGCTTTTAAATAACAACAAAAATCAACAAAAATATTTTGTGTACTTATTTTTCATTGGCCAGCACAATGAATATTGATCTTAAAACCTGATATTCATACCACAAATAACAAAGAGATTCCAAGCTATACATATTCTAGAACCCAATACAAATTCCCACAAAAAAAACCCCTTTAATTAGCAGTAAATAAACCATAGCAATTTTAAATTATACAGTAAACCCTAAATGGGGCTCAAGTCCAGATAAGCCAAAGAACTTTCATTTAAAAGCATTGCTGTAAACAAGCGAACACACTCGAAAGTGTAAAGCTATCAAAAACAGAATCTGCAAACAAATCTCATATAGGATAAATAGAAAAGAATGTACGCAAGTTCTGGAGTTTACATCGAGCTAAAAAAAAGATGCAATCTAATTCTCTTGCAACATCATTGTAGCGTTGTGTTGAATTATCTCTGGCAGGCTGCTACTGTGTAAGCAGCTGCACTGGAACAACGCAAAGCACCTCTAAACCCTAGATCGTAAATCTCGTGCTTTGCACGATGCTGGAAACATTTGCGAAAGAAACCCTTTTCCCACCGCCTTTGCAAAACAACCGTAAGACGGTTTATATTTACGCTTTCAATTGAGAAAACCCTAACGCTAACGCTAGGGTTACAGACCGGCACCGGCCATCCAGCCATATATTTACATGTCTAATTTTTATTATTTTAAGCAGGATTATATTATAACATATAATATGTTATTTAGTGATTTTAATAAATATATTTTAGTGATTTTAATAAATATATTGTATGTAAGTTCTGTAATGATATTATATGTATAAAGTATAAATTTATAAATCTTAAAATAATAATAATAAAAATTTTAAAGGATAATTATTAAGATAATTTTATATATAATAGTTAAATTAAACTACTAAATAGATAAAATAGAAGGAAAATACATTTTGTGGGTGATGCAATATTTCCCTTACATCATTTGAATGCTATTACACCAAACAACCAACATATTTTTTTATATATACATGTGGCCAACTAATTTGGTTGCTTATTTCTAGCTATATATATGTAAAATACAAAATCAAGATTTATAATTAATATTTTAAAAATTATAAATATTTTAACCTTTATAAATATAGTCCATAAATTTGAAATAAATTAATCTAAATATATTGATTAAAACCTTTTTGCAGGTCCACATTCAACAAGGAAATCAAATAGAACCTCAAGTCTAAAAAGGATCAGAACCTATGTTGACACAAATCCAAGAGTTGAAGAACATAGTTTGGATGGAGGGCTCTATGGGCTGGGATATTTTGCACTAGGTCTTATGTTGAGCTCCTTGCTCTGTTTTGTTTTGTTTATGCAATACTTATACTTGCC
>MU224325.1:248532-258757 GCA_018584345.1 Thuja plicata | reverse complement strand
TTTCTCTCAACATGGATTTCCAGTCTCTGGCTTTTTGGCCGCCATAGTCTTCTGTCTTTGCTTCCAGTCTGTAACAGTCTTGCATGCAGGTGTTCTTGGGAAGATTAGCTTTCAGCCTAATCCATCACTGATTTCAACATGAGGATTCGACCAGTCGATGAGAGTCACTTCCCTTTCCAGCCTATCAGCTTATTAGATATTGTTGAGTTTAAATAATTCCATATTTCCTCTTTTCTAGCACCTTAAAAAGGGGGATCCCTAGGTATTCAGATGGGAGAGTGCCTTTCCTCATGCCAAGCACATTGCATATCTCTCGCTAGCGCTGGGAGGAAGTGTTGAAGAAATAAATTTCTGATTTAAGCCAATTTACCTGCTGGCCTGAAGCAGTTGTATAAGTGTCTAGAGTTTTCTTCATAACTCTTGCTTCTCTACATGAAGCTCCCCCCAAGAAAAGTGTCATCTACAAATTGCAAATGTGAAAGGGCCAGTTCGCCTGCTGCAACCTTGATTCCTTTCCAAGATCCTGTGTTTCTTTTTTCCTTTATTAATCTTCCAAGGGCCTCCGCCATGATGATAAAAAGGAAAGGGGATAGAGGGTCACCCTGTCTGATGCCTTTGCATGTTTCAAAAAATCCTTGTGGGTTGCCATTGACTAAAATAGATAGCAAAATATTATTGAGGCAACCATCTATCCAGTCAACCCAATCCATGGAGAAACCAAATTTCCTCAAGATTTTGAGCAAAAAAACCCTGTCTACTTCATCATAGGCTTTTCTGATGTCAATTTTTACCATCATTCTATCAATTTTGGCCATTCTGACCGTGTGGATAGCCTCATGAGCCACAATGATTCCTTCATATATCAATCTATCAGGTGCGAAGACACTTTTCTCCTCTGAGATTACTTAATTCAGAATAGTTTTCAGTCTGTTTGCCATTGTTTTGGAGATGATTTTGTAGATAACATTGCAAAGAGAAATTGGTCTGAAGTCTCCAAACTCAGAAGAGTCCATTTTTTTTGGGATTAAGGTAATTAGAGTTTTATTTAAATCCTTCAAAATAAACTTTCCTTTGCGAGCCTCCTCTACAAGTTCCCAAACCTCCTGTCCAACGAGTCCCCAAAAATGCTGGTAGAAAAGGGCAGTGAATCCATCTAGGCTTGGGGCCTTATCACCCCCCATCCCAAACATAGCATTCTTAACTTCCCCCATAGTGGTGGGTTTCATGAGAAAATCATTTTGGGCTGGGGAGATGCACTTTGGGATTGAGTTGAAAATCTCCTTTGATTGATTAGTTTTCTATCTATTTGTGCAGAAGATTTTTGAGAAATATCTCACCACTTCCTCCTTAACTTCCAGTTCCTTACCTAAGACTACTCCCTGCTGGTTTTTTATAGAATTTTTTTTACTTCCTACTCTTTTGATCTTGGCTGAATTGTGAAAAAAATTCGTGTTTCGATCTCCATCCTTGAGCCACAACTCTCTTGATTTTTGCCTCCAGCAAATCTCCTCTCTAGCTAGGATTTCTTCATATTCCTTTTTTAAGACATGTTCTTTGATAAATTCTATGTTGGTCATGCCCTGGCTGATTATCTGCTCATTTAAAGACTTTAATTCCTCTTCTAGTTTGAATTTCTCCACAAAAATGTTTTTGAAGCATTGCCTATTCCATATTTTCAGCATTTCTTTGATGAATTGAAGTTTTTTGCTGAAGATGAAAGCATTGTTGCCTACTCTATAAGGGGCCTCTACCCACCATTGCTTCATCAAATCATCAAAACCATTTTCTCTAAGCCACGTGGCTTCAAATTTGAATGGGCATCTGTCAAGAGCCATATCATCCCAAATTCTCAAACTGATGGGGTAGTGATCTGAGCCTGTAATAGGGATAATCTCATCTTTGGATATCCACTCTGTGGCTGAACAGTCACCATCTATGAATAATTTGTCCAACTTCTCTGCTATGTTGTTAAAATCAAGTCTTCGATTAGTCCAAGTGAAGTCACCCCCTTTAAGCTTCATCTCCATAAGTCCATTATCCAGGATGAAATTGTTGAAATTAGACTGACTTTTCCCTGCTCATCCATGTCTGCCCTTCTTGTCTTCTGGATGAAGAATTGCATTGAAATCCCCTCCCAAGATGAAAATTTCATTCGGGAGGTCCTTGAGAATATTGGTGAGTTCCTTCCATAGTGTGAGCTTAAGAGCAGGGATGTTTGGTCCATATATGTTGATAACATTAATCCTCTTTAGAAGTTGTTTTGAGTCTGCTTGAACCCATACCCAAGATTTTTTTTGCTGGATAATATCTAAATGCATTGTTTCCTCTTTCCACATGAGACCCAATCCCCCAGATGCCCCAGATGCCTCTACAAAGAAGCATTTCCAGCTTGGAAATTTTGCTGCAAACTTTTTGTTGTCCTCCTGATTTAGTTTTGTTTCTTGGATGAAATTTTTTTTCGGTTTCGCCTGATCAAAACAACGCTTGATCAGTTGACATTTTTCAGAGGCATTGCAGCCCCTGACATTCCAAGATAGGATTTTCATTGCTCATGGGAAAAGGCATTGCCTTTTCTCGATCTCAATTTGCATTGGCCACTCACACTTCCAGTCTTGGCAAGCCTCATCTTGAGGGTGCTGGCTCCCCTCTTTTTCCTTTCTCCTAGAGAAGCCTTATCCATGGAAGAATCCGATTGCTCTATTGTTCTGACCTCTGTGACATCCATCTGCTTAGAGAGTCCCAAAAAATCCTCTATGTCTAGATCATCCGCATCCCTGCTTACTGTGTTAGCCAGGCTGTTATCCCCATTGTCTCTGGCTCCATCAAAGGAATCCCCTAGGCTTCTAGTGGGTGATATGGGTATGTATTTGATTAATGTTCCCATGTTGTCAATCCATGTGGCCGACACATATTCCCTATCTTCCTCTGGTCTTTCAGCCAAGAATTCTGCACTCGGTTTGGGAACCCTGTCTGTGGCTTTTGGCATTAGATCAAATTTTTGCAATGTATCCCTTGACCCATCAGGGAAGTCAATGTTTGGAATCTGAGGGTTGTGCTTTTCAATATCTAGAATCGAGTCCCCCCCCATTCAAGTTATCAGGTTCGCCCTTTTCCAAACCCCCCATTTTGCATATTTGTTAACCGTCCAGATTCAGGGCTTTGGTGATATCTCCACTCTGGGATTATGGAATCCTTTCCTTTGGTGGGTTATATTCAGGATCCATATTGTTCATTATGTTCTTATGAGAAAAATCCAACTGTCTAGGATTGTAGATGTTTTCCACGAGATTTGTGAATTCAGTGGAAATGTCTTCTTGAATCATATTACCCATGCTCGTGCCCGCCTCCTTAGTATGCTTAGGGGATTTTTTTGTCTTGGGAACAATGGGAAATCTAGTTGTTGGTGTTGCCCTACACTGTTCTCTTTCACTTAAGAGTTCTTCCCAAACAATGCAGAGATGTTTTCCTTTTCCCATGTCCATGATGACATTGATTTCTTCATCTTCCCGACTATTTTTTTCAATCTTTTGTTTCCATGTCCCCACGCTCGATCTGAGTTCAAGATATTCGGGAAGGGGGAACATTTTATTCCATAGGATCAGGATCTTGGTGTAAGTAGAGAGATCTTTCTTGTTTAGAGCCTCCCCCCTGTCCATGAATTTCCCTAATGTGTTTCCCACCATGGTTAGGGTTTCAATGTTCCAATATTCTTGTGGGAGATTTTTAAGATTTATCCACACAGGGATATCGACCAAATTTTGACTGGTCAGATCAAAATTTGGCACCTAGTCTTTAATAAAGAGCCCTAAGACTTCCAAGAAATGGGGACCGGATTTGACGACCTTCATTTTGATCTCTTGTGTGGGGCAGGTCACCAAAAAAAAATCATTCTGAAGGGTTTTCAGTGTGTTGTCAGGGCTAACATGACTATACACCCACCCTTTGATTTTTTCATAGGCTGGTCAGGAACCCGTCCATTTTAGAAAGAAAGATTTACATCTTAAAAAATATTTGTTATTAATCCATTCCCTATTATGAATCAGTAAGAATGGTGTTGTTGGGGGAGGTTTGGCAATGTTTACCTCTTTATCACTGTTGTTTTGTCTCGTTAACTTGGTTCTCCATAATCTTTGCTCAATATCTTTGAATCTTGTTGGAGCTGCCTAGTGTTCTCCTCTACTAGCTTTGGTTCTGGAAGAGAAATGATCCCTTGCCCGAAGTTCTCCGGATCCTGCCAAGCTCGGGTAGGTTGATGTTGGGGCCGATTGATGGACTGGTGTGGTCATTGGTTGAAGGCCCATCTCCTGTAAGTCTGCCCCTGGTAGTCATAGCCAGAGTGGCGTCTGAAAACCCTGTTCAGAAAAATTGACCGTCACCTTCCTCACTCCATCCCGCCAGATCCACAGTTCAGTTTAGTCCATAGTTAATTAATTAATTTAGTTAATTAATTTAATTAATTAAATATAGTCCAATTAATTATCTAAATGACAACTCATAGCCTAATAATTAATTTAATCCTCCTTCCTCTATTAATTTAAATAATTCCCTTTATCTATTTAAATTAATTTATAAATCTTTTTTTCCTCCACTTGGAATTAAATAATATATTTAATTCCATTAGAGCACATGGATCCTAACTTTAACCCCCAACCTAACCTATCCCAATCATTTGATCCATGGTCCTAACTCAACCCAACCCAACCCATCCACACATACTAACCTATCTTAATTAGTTAAATAACCTTGATTTACTAATTATCGTCTCCACTCATTCTCTCTCCTCTCATCACATCCTCCTAATTCCCCCACTTGCCTACTAATCATCCTTAATACAAACCTAATCACTCCCTAAACATTTCACAATCCTAATCCAAGGATTAAGAAATCGTAAGCCATCCCCAAAGTCAATACAAGTCACATTCTCTCCAATCCCCAACCAAATGCATTAAAGTCTTCCTTAGATGCTCTAACATTCCTCTTACACACTCTATCCATCTCTTACATTCTTTTCCCCTCGCACATCTCCCAAAATGTCTGCATTCCCTGTTCTTCCAAGCATATCTCCTTGTGACACTTGTCACAATGAGAGGCATTTGAGAAAGCACAATCTTTGTGCTCTCTCTCAAATGCATCTCCACCCTCCCCCAAGTTTAAATCTTAACCATCTATTCCATCTCTCCTTGGCCTATAAATTGAACCCTCCACTCATTCATTATCATCCACCATTAAAGCAAAGTTATCATACCATTTTGAGAGCCAAAAAACTTCAACATAACCTTATAATGTCAAAATCCCTCCAAACCATTGAAGCTTGAGCACAATCATATAAGCACACATCCAAATATCAAGGAGAGCTTCTTGGGTGTAGGAGGTTTTGCATGCTTTTGGTTTGATGCTTTTCTTATTGTCTAATCTAGATGTTGTTTAGATTTTAGTTGTTTGAATGTTTTAGTTGTTTATCTAGAGCATTCCTTTTGAACACACTAATTTCATTACACACAGCATATTGCAAAGAAATTAGATTTATTGTTTTTTAGATGCAATTGGATAGATTTTCCATATAACCACAAAGTAGAGTTCCTCCCAAACTCAGTACCTGATCATTTCCCAATTTAGCTAACAATTAATGAAGAAAGTAAAACCAAAAGATGTTGTTTAAATTTGAGAAAATGTGGCTAAGAGATGAAATTATTATCAGGACAACTGAACAATGGTGTAAGTAAGTGAAATTCTCAAGGTCAAAACTATTATGTTTTATCTCTAAATTAAAAATACTCAAAACAAAGCTCCTTCAATGGAATAATGAGAACTCTGGAAACATATTTGAATCAAAAGAAAAAATAGAAGAGATAGAGAATTTGAATAAGGAAGTAATAGATAAAGGAATGGACCAAGATAAGTTCTTAAAATAAAAAGTGTTACTTACTAAGTATGAAGAGTAAGACATATTAGCAAAGGAATAAATATTCTAGAGGCAGAAATCCAAAGAAACTTGGTTAGAAGAAGGTGATAACAACACAAAATTCTTCCACAACAACACTAAACTAAGAAATAATATTAACATAATAACAAAGATAAAAAATAATGAGGGGAAATCTGAGAAGGCCCCCCTAGAGATAGTTGAAGATGTGGTAAAATATTATGAGAATATTCTAAATAACTAGGAAGGATCGAATCTAGAAGCCCAAAAGAAAATATTAGATCACATTCCAAAGATAATTGCAAAAGAGTAAAATAAAATCTTTAGAGCAAAATTCACAAAGACTGAAATAGAAACAACTATGAAATGATTACATCTAGATAAACCCCGAGGATCAAATGGATTTCTAACCTTCTTCCGTGGGTGTTAGAATTTTTTAGGAGATGAGTTAGTAGATGAAATTGAGAGTGTGATAAATTCAAACAAACTACTCAAGGAAATAAATAGCACATTTATAACTCTCATTCCTAAAAAGGAGAAAGCTGAAAATTTTGATGAATTCAGACCTATTTCACTTTGCAATACTATTTATAAAATATTCATGAAAACCTTGGCAAACATAATAAGAAAATACTGCCAAATATAACAGTTGATGAACAAACAAGGTTTGGCCCTAGTAGATGCATTTTCGATGGTGTGATCATAGCACAAGAGGTCTTGCATACCACACAACAAAACCATAATCCCAAGATGATGATAAAACTAGACATTAGAAAAGTTTATGACAAAGTTGATTGGCTTTTCCTATGTAAATGTTTAGAGATATTCAACTTTTCCAAATAATGGATAAACCTCATATTTGAATGTATCTCAAGTCTAAGGATCCCTATATTATTAAATGGAACACTAGAAGGCTTCTTCAATATCTCAATAGGGTTAAGACAAGGATATCCTATATCTCCTTTCATCTTTATCATTATGGTTGAAGCCTTAGTAAGGTCCATCACAAAAGAAAATGAGAATGGATTATTATAAGGAATCAAAGTAACTAGTGAGTTAGAAACTACAACACATCAGCAATTTGTTAATGATACAATGCTCTCTGGAAGGAGATACAAACAAAAAGCTAGGGAGATTTTAAAAAAAAGATACTAGATTCATATACAAAAGCACTGGGATAGGAGATTAGCTAGGAAAAATCAAAGATATTCTTCTTCAACATAGAGCAAAGAAGGAAAACTGAGATAAGTAATATTCTAAACTTTAGAAAAGGAGAACTACCATGTGAATATATTGGAGTTCCTCTATATAAATGGAGTAGAATGAATAAATTATGGGACCATTTGTTAACAAAGATAAAAAGAAAAGTTGAATCATGGAAAATTAAGTGGCTCTTTTCAGAAGGAAGAGTAACAATGCTAAAAATGGTTCTATCAACCATACCCATATATTAGTTATCCTGCATAAGTCTCAAAATAGAAACAAAGGACAAAATATAAAAGAATCTCAAATTATTTTTCTAGCAGGGGACAACAGAAAAGAAAAATCTTGCAATAATAGCATTGGAAAAAATCTACAAACCAAAAGATGAAGGGAGCATATGGATAAAAAGTCTCAGAGAACAAAGCAAGGCCTTAGGGTCCAAACTAGTATGGAAAATGTATAAAGATCCCAAGTTGAAATGGGCTAGAGTTTTAATACATAAATACTTAAATGGGGAAGATCCTATAAATATTTTAGAATGGTTGATCCACCAAAAGGATCATGGGTGTGGAATTTTATGATAGAATGAAGAGATATAATAATGTAAATAAACTAACTTGGGACTTATCAAAAGGTGACCAAGCCCTCTTTTGGAATGACTCATGGGGAGGTTACGCACCTATTGACAACCTATTAAATCTCAACAATACTAAAGATATCTTAGATGCACAATGGGGTAAGTATGTCAAGGACATAGAAGTGCCTAGTGGGAACCCATCATTAGGATGGAAATGGAAATCCATGGATGACCTTAACATTCCAAACAATGGAAAATAAAAATTAAAAAGAATATTGGATAGCATAAAAATAACATTTGGGAAAGATAAAGACAAACCGGTATGGGCAAAGTAAAAAATAGGGGAATATAATGCAAGGGATGGCTATAATCACTTAATAAAAAAACAACAAAATAAAAAAAATAAATACACCCTTAAAGATGTGTTGGAATAGAAATTGCATGCCAAAAGCAAGCATTTTTTCATGTGTAGCCCTGCAAAAAATGATTCGGACAAAAAATTGGTTCACTAAAATGGGCTTTGAAGGGCCAATTAGGCATCCCTTATGTCAAAATTATGAAGAATCAATAGATCATATACTTGTTAACTATGATTATACTAGTCATTGTTGTAGCTGGCTCTATAATAAATTGGAATGGAGCATTGTTCTCCCTAATAACATACTATGTTTATTTCAAACTTGGCCTAATATCCACCCAAATAGTCTATATGGTATTATGTGGATCATAGCTCCATCAATGCTAATATGAGAAATCTAAAAAGAACAAAATAGGAGACTATTCAAAGATAAGAAAATAGAATGGGAACAACTAACTAAGATAGAAGCATTTTTGCATCAATGTTTTGAATCATACTCAATGATCTATCATTATGATGAGAAGAGATAGAGGATCACTCAGTGAATTTTTGTTTCCTCTAGCTCTTCTCATCCTGATGATGGATCATTGAGTGTGATTCAAAACGTTGATGCAAAAATACTCCACACAATCAAATTCAAGGAAAAGTTGCATCGTTAACTATAATGGATTGTGGAAATCTCTTCACATTAATTAAGATAGAAGCAACCATTTTTGAAATTAAAAATAGCATAATAATGTCCCATCAAAAGAAAAATACCAAAATGACATATTGATATGAAAAAATGAGAAGTAGATGGTAGGGATTGAAGATCCCTTCTTGCATGGGGGAAGAATAAGTAATCAACAAACAAAAAAGATCAGAATGTAAGTGGAATCCCCTTAAGCATGGTTGGTAACAACTCAACTTTGATGGGGCATCACGATGCAACCCATACATTACAAGTATAGGAGGCAATATACATAACTAGGATAGTATAAAAGTGGCAAGAATAGCAAAACCAATAATAGTAAAGTCAAATAATACAACATAGATAATAGGTTTAATAGAGGGATTATTGTTGTGTAGAGACCTACAATTACAAAAACTAGAAGTAGAAGGGGAATCTACCATGGTGGTAAATGAAATAAGAAAAGGATCAATGCCAAACTTGAAATTAAATGCCCTAACAGAAAGAGAACTAGACTTAGTAATTTTTTTTAAAAGAAATTCGTCATCAACAATATATATAGAGAAGGAGATGTAATTTTGGATAGCTTGGCCAATTTGGGGGCCTATGTATAATTGATCAAAAGTATATGCTAGTAATCAATGCCATACTATGGACTAGGAATTATTATACTATAGAGTAGAAAGTTCATTGAGTTGTAAATCAATACTAGTCCTAGAGTCACTATCTTTGCTTTTTAAATTCAAATAATAACCGTTGAAAGTTATTTATCTTCAAAAATAAAAGGAAAGACAATATAAATATGACAAGGGGTATAGATTGATGATATTTCATGTAACACGTGGACTAAGACTTGGAAAATATTGAGATCCTTATAGAAGATTTGAGATAAGGCTAGAAGCTCGATTAATTAGAGTTCAATACTGGGGATAATTATTACTGTAAATATCCCCACTTTTAAGAAAGAGTAAGATGACCTTTTCCCACATGTCATGACATGTAGGAAAGTCCTTTCCCAGATCACCTCAATGTTAGAATACTTTAGGGATAACTGAGAGGGGGGGGGGGGGGGAATCNGGGGGGGGGGGGGGGTGAATCAGTTATCTGCAACTTTAAATCTTTAGCTTATACTTATTAATCCAGATTGATACAAAGTAAATACACATTCAGATAACACATTACACAACACATAAATTTGATTACGGGGAAACCAAATGGTAAAAACCCCAGTGGGAATTAGTACCCACAAAGAACTATACTGTTTATAGTGATCCATGTTAAAAGATCTTCCAACCCTGTTAGGAGTTGTTTATTACAATGCAGTAGTATAGTGACCTGGTTAAGGGTCTGACCCTATTAGGAGTCTTTTAAAATAACTCTGTTAGGGGTGGTGGACTCACTGTCCAAGTGGTGAAGGCTACAACCTTCTGGTTATTTGATACACACTGTATCAACAAGGTGAACTGTTGTTTGTGACACTGCTTGTCTGATCAGTTC
>MU224325.1:221000-233925 GCA_018584345.1 Thuja plicata | reverse complement strand
CTATAGTTTAAATTCAAATATTTAAACTTACTAATTAAATTCTTCCAATTAAATTAATTTAATTTCATTCAATAAAGCAATTCTAAATAAAAAAGAATTCAATTATCTCACATGTTGAAAACATTAAATTAAATAAATGAGTTTAATATTCATTTATCTTCAAAGAGATAACTCCAATTAGATCACATGGGTTACTCCACCCATCTCTCCAGTCCACATGGGTAACTTCACCCACCTCTTCAGTTCTAAAAGACAATTCACAATTAGCTCTTCAGTCAACCAAACTCTATCTCCTCTTTACCAATTGAAGAGGTGGAGTTTACTGATGGCTTCTCCAGTTCCCTTTGATCTCAACCGTTCATCTCCCTATCTTTGGGATTGATCTCAACCGTTCATTTCATCCCCAATTCCTATATAATAAACCCTTAATAACCATTTGAAGGAGGGAGGATTTCAAGCTTTTGTGCGCCATTACTATTTTAGATTGGTTCTAGTATTCAAGCTTTCTTGTGATCATAGATCTAGGATTTCAAGCTCTCGTGCGCCATTACTATGTCAGTTTGGTTCTAGCATTCAAGCCATCTTGTGATCACACACCCATTTCAATTAGCAAATTCTCAACACTTCTCAAGTCATAGACACTGCCACACCAATACTGAGCATTAAAAACAACATTTCAGAAGGAGTAGAGAGAAACAATAGAAGCTTCAAGCGCTTTGGGGTTTGCATTCATTTGTTTTCCTTTCATTGCTTGTACATTTTATTGGTTGCGTTTCAAGTTATTCATTTTAGTAGTTCTTGTGTACTTGATTTATATCATTATAAAACCTTTGCTACTAACCCTTGCCTTTGGAAAGCTTGGGAACCATGAATCGTGATTGAAGGAGGCATACTACGATGTCTCACTTCCATAGAATCTCAGAGAGATTTGTACGAGGTACATGAAGGAATTTGTGGAATCCACGGAGGTGGTAACAACTTAGCTAAGAAGATCATCCGCATGGGATACTATTGGCCCACAATAGAGATAGATGCACAAAAACATGTACAAAGGTGTAGACAGTGTTAGATTCATGGAGACCTCGTCCATGCACCAGCGCAAGAACTAAATCCTATCACATCACCATTGCCATTTTCCATGTGGGGATTTGACCTAGTGGGTAAAATTACACCTTCTTCAGCAAATGGACACAAATACATCATAGCAACAATAGAGTACTTCACCAAGTGGGTGGAAGCAATTCCCCTCACTTGCATAACTAGAAAGCAAATAGCAATGTTCATACTTAACCACATTATCTGTCGATACATGATCCCTCAAACTATCCTAACAGATCATGGTACACCTTTCCAGAACAAGGATGTTGAAGAGCTATGCGAATAGTTCCATATAAAAAAAGGGTTCTCTTCCTTTTATTATCCTCAAGGGAATGACCAAGCCGAAGCTACAAACAAAACAATCTTAAAAATCTTGAATAAAACAATGAGCGAATCAAGACGAGAGTGGCATTTACAACTTAGTCCCGCATTATGGGCATATCGAAATCGCATGAGAACACCTAAAGGAGCCACTCCTTTCTCCCTAGTCTATGGATCAGAGGTGGTATTAACCCTCAAAGTGGAAATCCCATCCCTAAGGATATCATTGAAGAACCTGATTACAGATGAAGACTACAGAGTGGCAAGGCTCAGTGAACTAGAGTTACTAGATGAAAGAAGACAGAATGCCTTCAACCACTTACAAGGCTATAAAAATCACCTTAGGAGGAACTATCATAAGAAGGTGAGGTCACAAACATTTGAGTTAGGAGACCTTGTCCTCATGGAAAATCAAAAGAACCAAGCAGAGCGAGTCAAACCCAGAAATTTTGAGCCTAACTGGCTAGGACCATTTGTCATTGTCAGCTCTACCCAGAGTGGGGCATTCATACTGGAAACACTAGAAGGAGATCAGCTCCCCAGATACATCAATAGCATGCACCTCAAGAGGTTATACCCTTGAGGTCTCTATGGTTAAGGCACCTATCTACATATCTAAAAAATACCAAAAAAAATAGAAAATACAAAATGTTACCTTGGTGAAAACCTGGTGAACAGGCACCTTGGCGACAACAAAAAAAAAAGAAAAAAAGAAAAAAAAAGTAAAGAGAAACAAAATCGCTTTCTCAGTGAAAACCTAGAAAATAGGCGCTATTGAGTAGTTACCTTGTTGAGAACCTGGCAAACAGGTGCCAAGTGTTCAAATCCAGCATCACCATCAATGAACTCCAAGATCAAAAGATTGAGCACACTTCAAATGCAAGACTAACTACCCAAGCTATATCCAGAAGCACAAACCCCTTTGAGCACCAAACCCTTATCCATGGTTCATACTGGTCCACTAGACTAGGGGGTGATTCAAAATGTCCTAAAAAAATCCCTAAAAATTGGAAAATACATCAAAATCCTAAAAAGATCAAAAAATCTCGAGAAAATCAATCTCCATCAAAAACAATAAAAAAATTGCAAAATCCCAAGCAATGAAGCCAACTCAGTTATCAAGAGAGCAAAGGGCGATCACGCCCAGTCAATAAATGTCACAATCATGAGCTTTGTGAATCAGCACGAGGCTTATCTGACATAGTTTTATCAATCTATCAAATCAACCAGCAAGGCAACTGGCAACCAAGCCAAGCTATCAATTGTCACAATCATGAGCTTTACAAACCAACATGGGGCCTATCTGACACAACTTGATCAGCTGCCAACACGATCACAATCAACCAATCAAATCATATATAATCATCTTACATAGTGATGGATACGCTCAAACCAGACATGTCAGTCTTATATGAGTAATCTATTATTGAAACCAGACTCACTCAAGCAATCAAGCCAATCAAGCCTATCAAAAAAGTTGAGCCAATCAAGAGAATCCAACTGCATCGAGGAACTATCCAAAAATGTCGACTAGGTCAGTTAGTCGGTCAGATGTTAGTCTATATTTCGCGGTTATGTTCTTACGCTACTCCAGGATCCACCATGTGAGGAGAGTATCTATGATAGATCATAACTTATTTTCTTTGATTTTTGTCTGTTGAATGTTCACTTTGATTTCAAGGCCATGATAATTTAGGATAATGTGGTAGGCACTATCACTTATTTGGCAGCCACGTAGTTCCACGATCTAAGCTTAAACTTGGGAAAGAATTGGACATTCCTTCTCTTTTATTTGCTTGTTTGGTTTATAGAATCAAGAGCTCGCAGCGCTATTCAGATGGACTCTGAGTGTGTTGGAGTTCTATCTTGGTTTCTATGGTCTTTCCCTTTATGTTGCAATCAAGAGCTCATGATGCTATCCAAATGGACTCTAGGGGCGTAGGAGTTCTATCTTGTTTGCTTTGGCTTTCCCTTTCGGAATCAAGAGCTTGTGGTGTTATCCAGATGGACTTTGGGTGCATAGGAGTTCTATCTTGAATTCCTTGTTTCAGTTTATTCAGAGGACAAAGTGGTATCCAGATGGTCAATATCTAGGTGCTTTTGGTTCTCTTTATTTTCAAACAAGGAACATAGCTGAACCTAGATGGTCAATATTTTGGTGCACTAGGTTCTCTTTCTATTCAATCTCTCTACTCCTTCCGCTTATCAGGAGGTCGTGGTGGTATCTAGGTGGTATGTGATCTGGATACATTGGACTCTCTTCAAAATTTCAAAAAATAAAAAAAAAGATGCAATGATGACAAATATTAGAAACAGGGGCAGCGACTTGGGACACTCATCCTTTCTATCAATTCATATCTATCGAAAAAGCAAAAAAAAATCCTTTCTATCATTCCATATCTAATAGATCAAACCCAGAGAATATTTATCCAAACTAACTTCTTTCTAATTAACACATGCATTACTCAGATATTTTGTGCATAATAGATTGCAGTCATTCCATTTGGTGCATCAGAAAATGAAAAAAGCATAATAGTTGCATACATGGTAAATCATAAATCACATGCATCCATAAGCATCTCATATAAACATGCATTTCATTTCCACCATCCTGCATAAACATGTCAGTATCATAGGAAAAGTAAATCATCCATCTAACAAGTTTGCATCAAAGGAATAATATTACATATACATCAAATCATCTAAAACCACATCATATAGAATCATACATATAGCAAGTCAACCAATGCATATATATCAAATCAATAGTTGCATCTCATATAAATCAAAATATTTGAGTACAATGAATAGTCGCAAGTCTAAACAAAGGAAGGTAGTCAACATCTATCAATAAATATCACTGTATCAGGATACAATAATGGATCAAACTCAGAGTATATCAGATGAACATCACTACAAAAATGGTATTTGATACATAATATGGGAAAGCATCAAGATCAACATGTGCTACCCCCACCCTCGCCAGGAGGTCGATGAGGGGGTGGCAAATCAGAAGCCGGTCTCTGTGATGAACCATGAACTCCAATACTGCTACTCTGTGATCTCTGTAATCTCTGTGCTATGCTAGATCTCTGAGAGGCTGTATAACTAGGCACTCTCTGCTTGGCAGGAACTACACCCTCATAGTGGCACCTCCAGTACTCGATCTCTCTCTGAGCATCACGCCCAGATCTATAATATCGGTTAAGAACATCTCAGTGAGAGGCGTCCTGTACACTGTCAATGAATGAACGAACCTCAGCTCGAGCCTGTCGCTCTCTAGCCTCGGCCGCTGTAACCCTAGCCTCCAACACTGTAGCATGGGCATCAACAGAAGAAAGCCTGGCCTAAAGATCATGTACCTTATGGGTGAGCCACTCCAACTCAGAGGGATCTACCTCCATGCCTCCCATAGCCACGTCCATATTGCCCTCCTCAGCCCTGTCTCCCGATCCCTCATCTCCCCTCCCCTTCGCCACATCATCATCACTCTCTGAACTCTCCCTGGTACTGCTGCCAGTAATGCCACTACCAGTCGAAGAACTCATTCCTGTGCTCTGAGCATTCAAAGCCTCAACATTAATATCCCCTATCTCAACATCTACATCCTCAATCACCACCCTGTCCTCCTCTCTTGGAGCCAAAACAACACCAGTCCGTCGGTGTACTCTCCACACCAACTAAGGTGCCTCCTCCTCCATCACCTCCTCATCCTCTAATATAGTACTCAAGCCAACCCTCAGAGTACTAGAACGACCACCACTCCCCCCACCTGTGGTCCTCNNNNTAGACCGGGATCATATCCCCCATCATCTCCCCTCCCCCTACCACCATCTCTCCCACCATCCCGTCCACCATCATGACCACCATCCCTCCCTCCATCCTGACCTCCCCTCCCTCGTCGTACCTAACGGTGCCTCCTCATGAGAGTCCTAGCAACAGGACAAGAGACATTTGTGAGTGCAACTGGTCGAGTCTGGGCCCAATGAGCATCGAATTAGGGAGTAGTGACTGCAAATAGATCAGATTCAAATATCAATACCACATTAGATAAAAGACAATGTCACATAGAAGAGATAAATTATAAGAGAAAAAAATAAACTAAGCAAGAGATACGAAGAAAATAAACAAACCTGCATCCACAGTGGCTGATCGTCATATCCATGCAATAGGAAGAAGACCTGAAAACTCAGTACAAGCAACATCAAGTGATACAACACCGCCCCAGATAGTAGAGTCCCTCGACCTATGAGAAAAATATGCGTATGAATCAGACACATCCTGTCGCTCACCAAACTGATGCAACACCCTGTTGGTGTTGTGAAAGTAAATCATATGAACATGGTCTATCATACAACCAATCAGGTATCTCTGCTGACGACAAAAAGGAAGATGGATGTCCTCTCCATCCCACACAGGGCAATCTCTATACAACCTCCAAATGAAATAGGGCATCATGTCTAACTGCTGACGCCAGTATGTCAAATGCCCCATGTGAGTCTGAACAATAGCCCCGTCATACATATAAACATATGGCCTATCTATAGGAAGAGCACGAGTACCAACATGATGACATACAACAATATGCTCCCACACCCATATCTGTAGGAGGGTAGCACCATAGCCAAGCGACATACCACTAAGGTAAGCCACGTAGAATATATGAAAGTGCATGTGTGCCAACATGCATGGCCCCCATGCATACATAGTCTGATCTCAAATCATACTTCGCAAAACAGAACCAAAGCCGACAGAAAATCCGTGCTGGCGACGATCAGGGCATAAGATGCCACATATCAAACTACCTAGCAGAGTACTCAACCTATCAAGGCCCAAACCAAATCGGGACAATGGAATATCATACACACTGGACAAACCAAGATGATCTCAAGGCAATCTAGACAGCTCAGTCAAAGCAATGATGCCAGGTCGGGTAACATACTCTACAAGTGCACCCTGGATTGACAACTGAAGGCTGCGGTACACATCCTCCAAGGTAACAGTACACTCTCCAGTGGGTAACCAAAAAGTGCATGTCTTGGAATGCCATCTCTCTACAAGAGCTGAGATCAACCCCCTTTTGGTTGTGATCTCTGACATGTAACAAATCTAGTACAAACCTAAGGCCCTAAGTACTAACCTCTCATCCTCTGATAGCTGGAACCTGTAAACAAGACCCACCGGTCTTGACTCTCGACAACGCAAAATCCGCCCGGTGAACTGCACATAGAAATAAATCATAAAAATATCAGTATCAGTCACCCAGGGAAGTATCAGAAGATAGACTATATAGATATCAGACAAAGAAATCAGGTAAACAGTTACAAAAATGCAATTGTGGTAATAAAACCTAGAAATGCGGTACACTTATGTGATTGCGAAATAGATCATTCAAATGCGGTGCACAAAGAGAAATTGTGGATTTTAGACAAGGCGACCATGACACTTTTATCATTTGCGGTACTAAACCAACAATTGCGGCATTTAAACCGCAATTGCGGAAAAACTGCAATTGCGGCAAAATCGTAGATGATTGCGGCACCTAAGTCAAAAATTCAGAAAACTACAAATTTTCAAAGCAATAAATGAAGGCATTAATGACACAAAAAAACAAGAACACTCACTAGATGTCCTGCGCCAGCTGGTCTCTGATACGTCTAGACTCGGTCAGAGATATGTGTGACTCCAGGAAGGCTCGCCATCGCACAAAAACAAGAGGAAAAATACAGAAAACTAAAGACTAACTCACTAGGAAATCAAGAGCTCCAAGAAGACAATGTGACAAATGAATGCCTCTCTTGACTATTTATAGGGGTCCCTACAAAACCTAATTTCACAAGGAGGTCCAATTTTTTCTTCCCGGTCCCCAGAAACTTACAAAGGCAATATCAGACATTTTCCAAATTAGTCAAATACCCAGATTAAGAAATGGCGGTTTCAACAAATTAATGCTCATGTCAAGACTTTTTGCTCAAATTTGTTGAGGGGGCATAAATACACCTACTATCACTGGGGCAAGCTAGGGCAGGATAAAAATTTTTTTTTGACACACTGCGACAAGTCACATCACATCAAAGAGGGGCAAATGTAGACACTCGAAAATGGACAGGCTTGCGACTTTACATTAAAAATACTAATTTTTATCTATTAATTAATAGTTTTTTAATCATTAATTAATCATCTATTTTCCTCTAAATTCATTCCCCAAACAATCTAATCAAATTCTAAAAATTAATTAAATAATTAATTTTATTTAATTAATTAACCTTAATTGATTAATTACCATTAATTAATTAATTAAATTCAATTTCCTATAGTTTAAATTCAAATATTTAAACTTACTAATTAAATTCTTCCAATTAAATTAATTTCAATTAAATTAATTTAATTTCATTCAATAAAGCAATTCTAAATAAAAAAGAATTCAATTATCTCACATGTTGAAAACATTAAATTAAATAAATGAATTTAATATTCATTTATCTTCAAAGAGATAACTCCAATCAGATCACATGGGTTACTCCACCCATCTCTCCAGTCCACATGGGTGACTTCACCCACCTCTTCAATTCTAAAAGGCAACTCACAATTAGCTCTTCAGTCAACCAAACTCTATCTCCTCTTTACCAATTGAAGAGGTGGAGTTTACTGATGGCTTCTCCAGTTCCCTTTGATCTCAACCGTTCATCTCCCTATCTCTGGGATTGATCTCAACAATTCATTTCATCCCCAATTCCTATATAATAAACCCTTCATAACCATTTGAAGGAGGGAGGATTTCAAGATTTTGTGCGCCATTACTATGTCAGATTGGTTCTAGCATTCAAGCCTTCTTGCGATCATAGATCTAGGATTTCAAACTCTCGTGCGCCATTACTATGTCAGTTTGGTTCTAGCATTCAAGCCATCTTATGATCACACACCCATTTCAATTAGCAAATTCTTGACACTTCTCAAGTCATAGACGCTGCCACACCAATACTGAGCATCAAAAACAACGTTTCAGAAGGAGTAGAGAGAAACAATAGAAGCTTCAAGCGCTTTGAGGTTTGCATTCATTTGTTTTCATTTCATTGCTTGTACATTTTATTGGTTACATTTCAAGTAATTCATTTTAGTAGTTCTTGTGTACTTGATTTATATCATTATAAAACCTTTGCTACTAACCCTTGCCTTTGGAAAGCTTTGGAACCACGAATCATGATTGAAGGAGGTGTACAAGAAGAAGATGGTCCATCCTTTACTTCGGGGGTTTTCGTTGACAAAAGACTTCTAGATTTTTGAGATAAGTAATAAACATGATAGTTTTATTAGGTTATAGTGGTATACATATACTTGGTATCAATGTGTTAGATATTTTGACAAATCTCAAAAGGATATGTAATAGATGGTTATAGATCGGGCATAGGAGTATTTCTCTAGTTTTGTACTGGATATATATGAAATAGGAACAATACTATGAAGTAGACATAGTTGTCATCAATATGAAAATACTTTAATAATAAAATGAAATATATTATATGTGTGTTATAAGCTAATAAATTTTGGTAAAGCTGGTTAAATTTAGATTTAATCAGTAGTATTAATGAGTGCCTCATTTTCTTCATAGCAGTGGCCTTTCAGGCAAAAATGAAATATTGGCACATTTTTTATTTGTGCATTTCCCTATTTGACAATACTTGGTTAAAAGGTCTTGATAACGTGGTGGAGAGCGTAAACAACCAACTAGAAATCCCCCACCCTGAAGAGTATATTGTTAGAGTAATAGTTCATTTATCTTTATAATTAAATCTATCTGGTTTAATTATTAAAGTACACTATTATTCTTTTTCACTTAAGCTCATCATTTAGGTGCATAATAATTAATATGTTTATTAATTATTAAATGCACAAACCTAGCTTTCTCCGGCTTTAGGGTTTCTCACCTTATAAGCCGCTTTTTGTAATTATTGTTTTTATTCTTTTGAGAAATAATAATTTGCTCTCACTCCGCTGAGATTTTCCAAACCCTAGCTTCTCTTTCACAGGTTTCATTTCAGCTCTAGGTATTTTGCATGTAGGTGTTCTTGGCGTTCTGTGGATTTGTGTTTCTCAAATCCTACATGGTATTAGAGCCACCCTGTCTGCCATTACGTTCAGAAGGCCTAGGAGAGTCGAAAAACATATAAAGTTTGACTATTTTGGCCTCCGTGACCACAGACAAAATTTTTGAGCCTACGAGGGCCGTACGGCTCGAAAAATGAGGCAAATCCTCAAAAAAAATTCAAAAAAAATTGTTTTTTGCACGCAGGCGGGCGCTGCCAGCGCGCAGCCTCTGGGCAGTGCGCCACCCGCGCGCCACTGCTCCGCCGCCGGGGCCCGCCGCAGCCTCCTCCCCGCCAACCCGCTGCCTGCGCCCGACCAACCCACCGCCCGCGCCCGGCCCACCCGCCGCCCCTGCCGGTGGCGTCGCCCACGGACCACCAGAGCGCCGCCCAATGTCCGGTGATAGCCATATGGCCGGCAATTTTAGAGCAGTCTCTGTGTTTTTCCAGAGAGTTAACTTTCAGAGAGGCAATTGGTTTTTTGACCATATCTTGGGCATACGATGTCCGTTTTCAAAAAACAAAATATTGTTGGAAAGGTGTTTTTGAGACGGATGCAATGATGCTGGTTTCGTTTGCTGATTTGGCCATTTGAGCTCCTATTTTCAGTGTTAAAGTAGAGGCTTCATTTTCCCTTCTACTCTGCAACCGGTGTTCAGGTTCTTCTCTAGTAGACAATTAACATGAAAGTAAATTTATAAGAACATTGAAATGACTTCTTGGAACATCGTCCTTTAAGATGAGTGTCCTACCATGAAAACCCAAAAAGAAAAGAGCTTACTTAGTGACATCATATAGGCATTTAAAATAAAATG
Organism: Thuja plicata; assembly: GCA_018584345.1. NCBI lineage: Eukaryota > Viridiplantae > Streptophyta > Pinopsida > Cupressales > Cupressaceae > Thuja > Thuja plicata. Next base: position 223,607 of record MU224325.1, on the reverse strand, counting down.
TTGTCTGTAATCAAGAGGAAAAATAAAGATTAGAAAGCTGACAAATATTCTTCTTGTGGTGGAACAAGATTACCACCCAGGGTAACAAATTGCCGCGAGGAAGCAAATTGTGGTGGAACATTATTTTTTATTATTATTTAAGCCATAATTTAATAATTTAGTATCAAAGTACGATATTAGGTCACAAGTCACTCCCAAGACTGCTTTATTTATATAAAGGTTAGGGGAAAAGTTTTAGGTCCATTTGTACTTAAATGCAAACTAATTTAAATAGTAATTTTTCAAAATTAGCCTTTTTGGTCAACACTATAGTGTCGTTTCGATAAATTTTTTCAGTGGGAAAATTTTTTAGGCTTTAATGAAGGATCAAGAAAATTCCAAAATATGGATGAGTGATAATTGTATTAGTGGGGTATGAGAAGGAATTCACTATTTTATGGTGAAATCTTGTTCTTGTTCTTGTTCTTTTTTCTTGGTGTTTATGATTAAATCTTGTTTTATATTCTTTCTCTACACTTGGGGTTACATCACAATTCTCTCTCCATAAATATATTTCAAACATTAATGGGCCATGAAAGGCCCCACCTTTAATAGTTTTAAACCAAGCCAAATTTGAGTAACATAGAGAATCTATCCATTCAATGAATAATATAAAACAATAGGTCATTTTTCTTAAATTCTACTTGAAGAGGCAAGACAAGATGTGTTGCTTTGCATTTTCAATACAACATGAAAATGTGCATACATCTCCTATGCTATATAGTAATAATACAAAAAAATATTTCATACATATACATTATAATTATTAGCTAGATTAACGAGGATATCCTCACTTGAACAAACATTTTGGAAACCATGATCATAAATTGTACCATGATCATTTTGGAACATTTTGCAATCCATAAATCCTTAGTTAGATCACATTTCGATAAATTCAAATACTATTTCTTAATCTCATATTCACTTTGAAATGATTGAGAGAAGTCGTGGTTAGTTGATCAAAGGAATGAAGAGTTCCAAGCTCCAGACATTTTTCAAAGGACACCTCCCTAGGGAGAAGCAGAGGATAGAAATGGGAAGTCTACAAGATCTTTTTGTGATCAGAATAATGAGGGCTACGATGAGCAGGAAGCTCCTCCTCATAATAAAACAGTTGTTCCAAATGAGTGCTTAATGCACGAAGCTCATCTCTCTTACAAGGATTTCTACCGACTCTTAAAAGAATTGAATTGAATTCTATTCTCGATCTACAAATCATAGCAATCTTCAGAGTCACAAGTCACATTCTAAAAGAGGATGCATCAAATAAGGTTGAGATAGGTGTCATCATACAAAATGCGACAGATACTTCAGCATTGAAAAAAAATTCTTACTTGAATGCTAGCATATGCATTATCTTGGGACACAAGTTACCAATGCCAGAACATTAAATTGTCTACAAAGACAATGCTGTCTCCCTTGGATATCATAGTAGACAAGGCATCTAAAAATGAAACGATTCACAGGTTCAGGTTCTGACAAACAAAGTCTCATCTATGCTCTTGTCGTGGAGGGTAATGATCTGGAAACTGGCGGTTAGAAACCTCAAATGTAAGTCTAAAATGCTCAATAGGAAGTAGCTGATTCTCATCTCAAATACAGAGCTGTTGCAAAAGAAACAAAGTGGTTTCTCTATAGAACTGCAAGAATTTTTATTTTCAAGACGAATGATACTGTCTAAATGCATGCTCTTGTTGTGGAAGGTAACAATCTGGATCCACCTCAAACTGGTGGGAAGAAACATCAAATGAAGGCTAAAATGCTCAATAGCCTCATCTCAAATACAGTGTTGATATCAAAAGAAACATAGATTAGTTCCTCTATAGTACTCCAAGAATCTTAGATTCATATAGATTCTTGAGCACTCTAAGAATCTCAGATTCATATAGATTCTTGAGCAGAACTCATGTCCTTTGTTGAGTAATTAAATCCATTTGGGAAGGAATGAAAACAAGCATAAACTTTTTTGGGTTGTAGAGAAACACAACGCACAGCTGGATGCCTCCACTAGGGAGATTTATGTGTTGAAAAATCACCAGAAAACCACCAGAGTGCTGGTTGATGGGTTGTATGACAAATTTGGGAACACTAAAGCTATAACGAGGATTTCCCTTGAAAGAGAAGATGAAGCTTACCCCTTTCAACAAGTGGGAATACTTCTGGAAAAGAATGACAGTAAGTTTGGGCAGAGTTTGGATGAAATTCACGTCTAGTGCTACTCTTTCAAGAAAGGAATCAGCATAAAACTGTATATAATTGTAAAGTCAAATTTAGAAACATCTCATTTTACTATCATGGACAACAAAAATTCTATGTTTTTAAAGAGAGAATATGAAATTACTTTGTTTTCATCCAATGCTACCTCTCTTAAAAGAGAGGTGAAAATGATTCTTCCTACTTAAAACTTGAAAACCCTACTACCATTAAACCAACAACTCTTAGGGCCCGTTTGGTTGCACCCCATAACCGGGTTATGCAGCCCATAACCCGGTTATGGGGTGCAATTTCTTGTTTGGTGACCTCTAAATTGAATGCGAATATGGATTTGCAAATCCCCATTTGTGCAAA
>MU224325.1:207253-220950 GCA_018584345.1 Thuja plicata | reverse complement strand
TGCGAATATGGATTTGCAAATCCCCATTTGTGCAAAAATGTGGATGTCCAAATTCTTGCTAAAGAGGTGGAATGACTTTCATCTCCATGGTTTTCATAGAGATTAAAGCCATTTTAACTTTGCCGTCCGGTCCAATGCACTCCAAGGTTTGCATGATTAAATTTTTTTATATATCTTGTCGGGTCCGGAGCACTGCGTCGATTTAACTGTTGGAATGTGGATTTACAAATCCATCTTCCAGGTCAACCAAACAGTCCCAAAAAATGAAAACCAGGGTTTGCATAACAAGGCTATGGATAACCATGATTTGTTTCATTTTCCAATTCCCCAACCAAACGGACCCTTAGTGGCATTAATTATTCAGCCTCCAAAGTCGAAGGTTTCTCCGACGAGTTTCCATGGTAAGTGAAGAGTTGGGCAGAGCCTGCACACCAAACTTGAAAAAATGGAGGCCGGGATGCATATACTTTATAGCTCGTGTCATCTAAGACAAATTTTAGAAATGTGTAAGAGATGAATACTATTTTTGGATGTTTAGAATGCCTCAAAGAAGTGAGACTGTCGAAAGATGGAAAATCAGGGGTTAAGTTCTACTTTGAATCTTAATTTTGATCAGAAGTTGCCCAGTTTTCTCCATTCTCACCTTTCCAAAGGCGGTGAATATAACATTCCCCTGTATGAAATGCTAGTCCAAGACAAAAACTAATCCACATCATTGTGTAGATGTGCACAATGTCGTTATCTCCTTTCTATCCATGTTTAAGTAAAAATGATATATTTTTCTTATATTAGAAAATATGATGCAGAAATGTTGTTAGAGGTCATTTTTAACTCCGTTACAGTAAAGTCATCCTATTAAGCAACCTTCAGCTTAGATTTCATGACAACGGATCTGGTTATTGTGTCAGTTTCGTCACATTTGAGATAGGGATGGTTTTGCTGCTTGAATTCATTTCATTTGGCTATTATTTAGGTTTATACTGAGATATAGTTTGTATTGCTTTTTAAAAAGTGCAAGATTTGCATTTTCTATTCAAAATATAAAATTTTTGTTCTATGAAAGAAAGAACAGCTAACACGAGCCTCCCTTGAACTGAAGAATCTAATCTTCCTCATATAGAGCACATTTCTGGTCGGCTTGCTAGTGTGATAAAATAGATGAACATTTAAGAAACATATTGTTCGATTCTTCTCTACCATAAATAATGTAGAAGTAAAAGATGCTATCCATACACAGCCTTCTTTTGCTGATCAGACCTAAAGAACTTAATAATTTTGAAAGAGTGACATCTCAATTTTCATCTCCTCTACGTTGTTAGCCTACCATTCAATCGGTGTGAAGCATTGTTAGAAAACTTGAACACTTCGCAAACACTCAGGTAGCCTAAAATTTTGACTATAAACTTTGACTTGGAAAATGTACGTATATGTTGTATGCCTTCACAACAATATCTATTGCACTCTACCAATAAATAAATAAAAAATAGATAATTAGCAATTTCACCTTAGTGTGCAATGGGAACGCCGTAGAGTTATGGAAGGTCATTTAAGTATCTGTCCCTTTGTCTGTCTTTCCCTCTCATCCTCTCTATGTCTCCATATGTATCTCCCTAGATCTATTTCTATCTTTACCTGTCAATTTCTCTCTATCTATCTAAAAATTTTCTCCCATCCTTTCACTCTATATTCATCTTTATCTATATGTTCTTCTCCCCCCTCCATATCTAGATAAATCTCCCTCTCTTCGTTCATCCACCTCTCTCCATCACCCCCTTCCCATACCTTTAAATATCTACATCTCCATATTTCGTCCCGCATCTCTCCCTTTGTCTCTATCTCTATCTTGTTATCTCTCCATCCCTTTCTATTACTATATATCTCCCCTATTTAGATGGTACATTTATTGTAATCTTATTTTTTTATAATCGTAACCAATGATGCAACATTTATTGTAATCTTATTTTTTGCTTTATAAGTGTACTATCAATATGTTTCGTATTTTTAGTCCCCGTTGAATTATAGTATGGTGGGAGGAATATGTTAATATATTAAAAAGATCTAATGTGTTTGATAAGGTAGCATCTTCCAAAAGTGTATGGTCATCATCAATTTGAGTGTAATTTATATATATGAAATTCCACTACAAATATGATACTTCCAAACACCATTCATCCATTTCCAAGGGAGGCATCGTCATAGAAATTGTAGCAAAATACTAATGAACAAGGTGTATCTCATAATAATCAACATAGGAATTGTACAATGGTGTGTATAATTTGAGAAATGATATGAAATGTTTAGAATATTACATAAAAACAATATAATGTTCAAGAATAGTGAAACTAGCATCAAAATCTAACACCAACACTCTAAACACTAAATTTTTACAAAGTTAAAGAGGTAAAGATGTCAAAATGGTAGCCATTATTTGGAGCCTACCAAACATGTCAAAATATATTATTGCATAATTGGATATCCTTACCACATTAACACTTCCTTCAACCAACAAAGCACTATTTTAAAGTTGTCAAATATACTCATTCTTTAATGAAACATTTTATTAATAGAATAACCTGTCATTCTTTTGGAAGTTTCAACCAGTTAACACGATAACCTAGTTAGTTCATCAAACTAGCATATCCCAAAGCATGGGTTGCGGTTAACCATTCAATTTTTTGTATTTATTCTTTAATATATGTAGCTTTCTAACAATATAGTGAAGCCTGAAATGGAAAATGTAGCGAACGGGACATGTGAGCGGGAAACAAAAATGAACATTTCATTGCTAATACCTATCATGTCTATGCTTCTACATCTTGCAAATCCACACATGTCTTCTGAATAATCTAGCTGCTTGTGTAAGTTTAAGAGCATAACATGCTGGCAAATATTACACGTGCCCTCTTTATGCTTTCAGATTTAATATGCAATCAAAGGAAACACAGATGCCTTACTTTAGATTTTTCTTTTTCTTACATACATGGGAGGATGAAAGGGGGAAGAGATGTTTAAAGTAATGTGACATCTATATATCTGAAATCCGCTCCTCCTACACGTTGCTGAATGAGTATGCACCAACAAAATTTTATATCTTATAACAAACCCTCCCTACTCAATTTAAATGTTAAGAAAAAACCATTAATAAATCAATTTTCTTGCTGTATTTTCTTAATTTCTTAGGTATTGGCCATTGTTATTTTGACTTGTGGCTCGTTTGATTTTACAATTAATTTTTTTTGGAAAAATCATCGTTCCAAATGAATATTATAAATGCATGTTCAACCATCCATATGCTTTATCTTCACTTTGACATCTTGCATACTCTTTTAAATGTGGCCTTATAAACGAGTTGCTACGTGGATCTTGATTGAAACCCCACGAAAACCATCAACATAAAATACATTGCAAATAAACCTTGCAAACCAAGGCATCAGTGGTTTCCTGTTTATGACCTTTTGATATAACATTCATAATGAAAATAATCAATCGCGTACTTCTCTGGAGTGGGATAAACCAACAGAAAAAGAAAACCATTTTAATGCTTTTGAGTTCATCTATACATATTGTGTGGCTTTTTATGTTCTTCATCAATTAGAATAAATTTATTTTAGGTACTTTCAATTCCACTTAGCTTTGGAATTGGACAAGAAAATCTGGCAGAGAAAGCGTACTACAGGGAGTACTCATTATAATCTCCAGAGCCATTGTGAAAACGAAGCACATAAAATAGGACATGTACAAAGTCTTGGTTGTCTGAAATTTATGTCCTAAGGCTGTAAAGTTCCTCTGTTAGGATGAAGCCTTCCCATATGTAGTAGCCTTGCCTGGATTGGCACCTTTTAATTTTTAACCTGGTCTTTGTTTTTCAAAGAATTTTCTCATGTGAAGGCAATATTATTGTTAAAAACATAAATGTTTCTCAAAATTCTTTAGGTTTAGTATTTAAATTTGTCGTGTGAATCACTCTTGTGGAATTTATTGAACTTGGTGTTTTTTTGGTTTCAATATGTTCTAAGACAGTTTGGAGCATTTATTGATCATACAAAAATATACATTTTTAAAATGGTTTTTGTATTTTTCATTTTCAATCATTTGTTTGTGAAAATTACACCCTCTTGCCAAAATTTGTGTTTTGTATTTTTGTACAATACGTCTGTTGATGCTTTTGCTGCAGGCTGGAAAGAGGCAAGAAAGAAGAAGGTCGCGTCAACAAGGGCTAATCATTAAAGAGATTCACTAAAAGCATACACTATAAAACCAAGTGTGTATCTTTATTAATATCTTGCCTGTAGAACTTAGCAAATTTTCAATCATGTGCTTAGTGCAGGCAAATAATTCAATCGGACAATCTTGGTGCACCTATTTGATTTCATATTTTGTCTGTATGTCTGACAAAGCATTGAAAGTTTACAATTCCCTTCAACAAATCCACTCCATAAACCTGGTTCGAATGTTCCCATGGTTGCACACGCAGATGTAAAAGACGCTGGCAAAACACATAAAATCTAACTTGAATCTTGCCATTGTATCAGCGTGAAAGCTTCTAAAGCTTTTTCAACAAATCAATTGAGTAGAGACCCTACGATTTACATCAGTCTAAACCATCCAACAAATCCAGTGGTGGAATAAAGATTGACGTGTAAAGTAAGGATGGACAGCTGGTGGAAAGCGACGGACGACCAAGATTGTTTCAATGGTAGTCATTGCCGTCTCCAGCACCTCCAGCTGTTGGATGCACAAATCAGGCCGGGGCTTTCCAAGAAGGAAACGTTTACAGCGTTTACAGCGTAATAAGATAAGATTTTATTTAAGATATAGTTAGTTAATATTATAGTTAGAGAGTTATAGTTCAATTAGAGTTATATAATAAAGTACAAGGATAGATGGTTACTACTCATAGTAAAATCAAACTTTGTGTCTCATAATTTTAATTTAGTTTACACGTTATTTTTCCTTCAAGCCGATGATTTAGAGTAATTCTGTCAGACGTATAGTACATACATACCTATTTTATTACCCGATTTGAGATCTGCTTTTTCCAGTAATATATGATCTGTATTTGTATTAAAGCTAACTACTTCAATTAAAACTATTTAGGAATACACCTTGACCTTGATCCATGAGATTCGACATGCACTCAGTTTTTATTACCCACCTCTGCTAACCAACTTCCCATGCTTTACCAATACTCCTAATATTTAATAACTGAATATCGATACTATGGTCATGTTTAAATATTAATAATAGGCTAAGATGAGTATCATTGTTAATTTCAATTTTTTATTTTACCCGTTCACAATTGAAAGGGGATTTTAGCAGAGTCTCATAAAATCCACTATGCCATTCACAAGCCACAAATTCTCTTAAACATACTTTCTCCGTCATTTTGTCAACAGATTCTTCCATTTTTCTTTCTCTGTTAACTCTCTTTATCCAAACTAAATTTGAATAGAAAACTACTGAATGCAAGGATATAAAACAATCAATAATGCCTTCATAATCTGCTATATTCTGCTATATACCATAAATTCACGGCAAACACATATTTACCATAAAGCCTAATATATTATTGTCTCCCTCCAGAACCAGTTTGTTAGTTTTTTAAGTTTTTAGTTAGTTTAGTTTCTTGTTTTTTTAAGTCTGGTTAGTTTTTTTCTAGTTTCATATTTTTTTAAGTTTTTTTCTTAAATTTAGTTTTTTTTCTTTATTTTTTGTTTTATAATATGAAAGGTAAGCATAACAGTTTAGTATAAAATACACTTCCCTTTCCTTCTATCTGAGTTGTGTAATTTTTTTCTGTTCATCTGTTCTTGGAGCTTTACTTTGTCTGTTTCAATTATATTGGAAAGCGTCATCACGGTCATGTCGTTGTATGCGATGGAAGAAGCTCATCTTCGATTCGGAGATACAACCTCTGCAGATGTCAAATTGTGGTTGATGTATTTCTAATGATGAGAAATACGAAAGAAATCCAGTTCATCTCCATTCTGTGATTCTCCAAAGATCGGAGTTTTTCAAAGTCAAGATGTCTGAGCGATGGTCATCAGATAAAGCAAAAGAAATAGGGGTGATTACTTCTCATAATTTTGATGACTACATAACATGCATTCAATTCATGTATGGCGATCTCGTGAATTTCTCGAATGTAAGGCAGTGCCTCGCTGTTCTCCGTGTTGCTTCTGAGTTATTGGCTGATGACTGCATCAGCAAATGCATGCAATATTTGCAAGAAGGTCATTGGAGTGGTGAGCAAGGAACCGAAATTCGAAAAGTGCTCTCTTTTCTGGGAGTCGAAGTTTTACCAGAATTAGCTATCAAGCTTGATAATATAATCTATGACGAAAGGATGATCAAACGAATGGTCAGTCTCATGATTAAAGACAACTATGCCGCCAGAAGAAAACAGGAAAAACGCAGAGAAATACATAACCCGCATCTTGAAAGAAAAGGAAAGTAAGGATGATGTGGAAATATGCGAGCGAGTGTTTTTGCAAGAGTTGAAATCATCAATCCATTGTGGTAATATCTGAGGTGTAAGGTCGTTGTTGTTTATTTACAAAGAGCATTGGGAGAGAGAGTTATTAAAAGCTGCATTCGTCGCTTTTTGTGAAGATCTAAAATTTGTTAAGTATGTAGAAAGGTGGTACATATACCTACGCTTTGTAGGATCTGATAAAGATGTTCTCAACATTATAACCTGGTTTATGCAGGGCATTGGACAAAAGAATGTAGTCATTTCAACACATTCCTTAATTTCTTTTCTGACAACATGGCTACCAATCCTCACAAAATTGTGCTCTAAAAGACGCAACTATAAGGCACTTGTTTCGCTTGACGAGGCAACGCTTGTTGTGGCAGAGTGCGTCCCTCAACTTGATAGAAAACGTATTGGAGAGGTATGGGCAGAGGCTTACACCAACCATGGAATCGACCTCGAAAGGGTTTTAACTCTGTCTTAGCTGTAGTTGAATGTTTACTTTTGCTTTTCCTCCATAGCTATGCATTTCATTAATCCACAACTTACGGATGCTCATGCGTACTTTTTTCTAGTTACCTTTGTAGGTTGCAATAAATTATAATGTAATAAACTGTTGATTCTAGTGCACTTTACCTTACCAGTCTTTCAGTCAAGATAGGTATCTACATTTCTACGTAGTTTTTTTGTAGGCTGAAAACATGCCATTAAATATTCATACTTTGGGTTTTGAATGTAAGCCGCTGTGTAATTTTCAAGAGCTGCAATACAACTTAAGAGAATTCTGCATTCAAAACAGGAGCATACTCTGCCCAAACCAGAGCATTTCTCTTATTGTTTATTTGCTGTTATTTTCTAATCAGTTGTTTCAGAATTTACACTATTCTGCTGTTTTCTCATGCCTGCCCTTAGTTTTTCAGTTGACAACGTGATGAGAATCCAATTGAAGTTTTTCAGCCAGACATTCTAAATTAGTTTTTAAGTCTTTTTTTTTAATAATTTCTATTTTTAGTGTTATTTAATTGCTTTAAAAGCTATGCATGTTTTTTTTTTTTAATATTTTGTGATCTTTATTCTATGTTTAGTGTTTTTTATTTCTATATTTTGTGTTCTTTATTTCTATGTTTAGTGTTCTTTAATTGTTTTAAAAGCTATAAATAGAAAATCAAGTATGTTGTTAAATATGAGAGTTTGATTTGTGTGTTAACAGAAGATAAGACTTCTATATCACAGACATGCTGTAATTAGTTTGAATAAATGAAAAGGATGTTTGTTTATAAAATTAAAATGGTATGTAATGTAACAACCTGTATTTATTGACATGTTTCAAAAACTAGTCTCCCTCTTAATAATGTTTTAAAAAGATTACATAATCCTTTGGAATAAATTCTATTTATTTATTCTTAGTCCTCATTAGATATATATATTTGGATATATTTGGACATATTGCATAGCCCCTTTGACAAAGTCTATCTATTTATTTTCATACCAATAATTTCTGCAAACTATCTTACTAATAAATCAGTAGACTCTCTTAAATTATATATATTGTGGCAATCAACTTAAACCAGAAGTAACAGTGATATTGTTTTGGTACTATAATTTGCATTGTTTTAGTTAATCTTGATCATTGTTAGGCAAATAACAACTTTTGATCAGTCATATTAAGTCAACTAGGCCAATAGGCCAATTAATCAATATGAAAATCAAATATATAATTGGAACTATTAAATTATGAAATTAGCAAATTATAGTGAAAAGTTTAATCTAATGCAGTGCAAATTCTACTTTTTACATATAAAAAAATAAATGTTATTGTTTTGTAATGTTGTTTAAAATTTAACAAGAATTTCTTTGTTTCAATGAGTTTTATATTTGCATAAATCCAACATCTAATATTTAGTTCCGACTTTTGTCATTTAATTTAGTGAATTTCTACTTGTCATTAATTAAGGATTCACGATATTTAAATATACTTAAGGAAAATCACCAATTGAATAAGGATGTGCACTTCTTTGTCTAACTTTATAGTCATGGCAATGATTAAATGTGACATTATTTACTTATGTAGATGTTATAACATGATTTGATATAACATTAGGTAACAATTGTTTTCTAAATGTAAATTAATATTAATTATTTAAGAATAATGAATGATTGTCCATTGAATGTTTTTAAATACAATTAAGATAAATAAGTAATGATACAAACATGTATTTAGTTGGTTCATGATTAATAGTGTGTAATAAATAGGTAGGTATCAAAAACTGGAATAGCAAGCTAAGTGGGCTTCATCTTCACCGATACTTCATGATTAAGTACTATGCTAAGCATCCATGCTCTTCATAAATGAGTTTATTTGAATTACTACTCTTAAAATATGGATCAATGAGTTTGACCCAAAAACTATATAATTGGATCTTGATAAAATAACATAAATGTTTACAATTTGAATTTCTAATTTGGTTCAATTTTACATGACATATGAATGATCCCATCCTAAACCATTTCTTCCAAATCTCATGAAGATATTTCATTGGATATAAAATATTCAGAAATAAATAAATTATAATATGCAATTTTGCACACAAGTAACCCTTATAGTGCAAGATTTTTTAAAACGCATATATTTTAATAGCTTTATTTTATTATTATATTTATTTCTATTTTCTAATTAATAAGATGAACATTAAAAAAAACTCTATTTCACACAAAGAATATAGGAAAAAATGTTTTTTAAAGAAAAATTAGAGGCTTCTCCATATTGATATATTTAATTTAACAAATAAGTAAATTTTGATTGCATATATATGAAATTGATTATACATTATGTGATGTGCTAAATTAAAAATATTCTCATTTAAAAGATAATAATAAATCATATAAAAAATACAACAAGAAAATATGTGCCCTATATATCCATGTGAAAGATCTATGTGATATATTTCTTTTTATTAGGGGAAAAACATCATTTGAAGGGGCTTGAAACCCTTTTACAGAAGATAAAACAATACAAACTTGCAACTAATCAACAACACAAACACAACAACCTAAAAATATATCATCTTAAAACACTCAAGTTAAACAACCACCAATGGAAGCCTAAAACAATACAAACTTGCCAACAACACAAACACATAGAAAAAAATAACAAAAATAGAATTAACACTTTCTTAGAAAATATTTAAAATTAGCAAAATTACTTTCTATTAGAAAAAGTAGAACTCTACATGGAAATTTTTACAAAGCACTATTTAAACAACCACCAATGGAAGCCTAAAACAATATAAACTTGCAGCTAACGAACAACACAACCACATAGAAAAGACAGAAACCCCACCCCATGTTAACAAATAATAATAATAAAATTATGTATAAACCACATAGAGAAGATAGAAACCCCACCCCATGTTAACAAACAATAATAATAAAATTATGTGCTATAAAAAAAATAGAATTAACACTTTCTTAGAAAATACTTAAAATTAGCAAATTACTTTCTATTAGAAAAAATAGAACTCTATATGGAACTTTTTACAAAGCACTATTTTAGTTTATTTTTGAATTCCTAATAGTTTGTTTACTACAATTAAAAATATATATTTTAAATAAGTTACTTTTTATGGCACATTACTTAAATTACAAATTATTTTCTATCTAAAAAGGGTAGTATATAATCTACAGGAATTTTTTTACAAATCATTAGTTTACATTATTTTAGATTCTTTTTGTTTTTGGCAAAAATAGCAAAAGCCATTATAATATATTAATAATTATTTTAGAAACTGCTTCAATAGAGCTCCAGGGGGAAAGAAGCAGGGAATAAAACCCCCATCCTAGCCCAAAATTTTACAATATCCGCATATTAAAAAGACCATATAGTTCAGAATGAGAATAACATGCAAAAAACTAACTAGCATGCTATATATTTACAAATATGAAATACTACAGGTACAACAGCCACCCACATACTCAAAAAGATTATCAGAATGTGATACAGGCCCAACTTTCCTCTCGGGGTTATGAAACACCCACACCAAGTTTGCCTTTGCCTTTCGAAGGCATATTCCCTACCCGTGAAGCCCTGGACGAGGTAGTCGAAGTAGCCAAAGATAAACAAGTGACCATGTGGGTAGGAGGCTTCACCATTTCAGAATTCTCCATGAATGCCAGCACCATAGAGAGGTTATCAAACAGATTAAAAACTTTCGCAACAACGCCATTTGGGAGAATGTTGATGAATTTTAAAATTTCCCTCTTGAGATGTTGTGAATCTCAACCTTCTAGTGCCAATTTGAAGACGTCGTACAAGCAGACAAACTCCTTTTAAATTCTAGGTGAGAAGGGGGAAGAGGCCCCCAATCCAAGCCTTTGAACCCCTAACCGAGTACCCATTCAGTGCCATGCGTAGATTCGATGCCGCTGTGAATTCTGGTTTCAGAAGCTTAGATGTCGTCAGCATAAAAAAATTGTAGTCTGGTATCATGTCATACCAGTTAGATAGGAAGACCGATACTACTTGCGAATGATATATGTGTCTAGGAGCATCAGGAAGTAGGATTCCATCCCCAATTATTCTCCTAATAGCCTCCATAATGTCACCAGGAAGTTGCTTAAATGCTACTTTCATGTGTCTTCCCAAATATGGGCCCGACAAAGGTCATTCACATTCTTTCATTGGTAGAGATATCCTCTGATTAAGACATACATAGTCCATATTAGGTGCTCAGCAAGCCTACCAAAACCTGGCCACAGAGAGGAAAATGGAAAATGTCGTAACAAAAACCCAAAATAGAGAGAATATATATCTCATTTTAGCCTAAACCCACATAATGTATAACCTACCACCTTAATTTCACATGGGGCTAGATATCAACTAAATCTGTAAACCTTGAATATGCCCCAAGTGGGAATTAACATCTGATGGAGTAAATCTATACTTTGTACCTCCTTGGACACTCCAACAGTATACCGAGTGCCACGACTTATGCTTACCTCAGAGGCATAATAGCTTACCACGGGAGAAACAATTGAGCTAAGCATCAGAAAATGTGGATGATGTGTTTCGCAATACGAAATTATTTGGGAATCCCCCACATCCCATTATACATCAAATTCATTACAAAATAATGACAAGTATTACCTTTAGTTGTAGATTGAATCAGACTACCATGTGATCACTGATTTCCTAAGCTTGATTCCCTTAAAATCCTGACATCTTTTCTGGAAAACGCTCATCATGTAAGAAAATTGGTATTTTATCCCACTTGACCTTAGTGTAATATGCCTCCCAATCCACCTCATCCTCGATAGCCCCTTGATTAGATAACCAGTTAGCAAATCTGTTTCCCTCTCTGTAACAATGTGAGATACTATAGGATGAAAAAAGAGGGAGGAGTTTGATTACCTCTTGCAGTACATATTTGATTTCCCAGTTCACTTCAGCTTTGGCGGATAAGTGAGAGATGATTAGGAGTGAGTCACCTTCAATGTGAAATTCTTTTATGCGTAGTCGGATAGCTAGCCTGACCCCACATAGAATGGCCCTGGCCTTTGCCATGTTGTTAGTTCCATATGGAAGTCTACAATATTTTGCCTCCACAATAGAGTTGTCATCTTTCCTTAAAACAAATTCCACACCCGATTTTCCTAGATTCCCTTTACACGCACCATCAGAATTTATTTTTATATACTTTAGGTCAGGAGGAGTCTATTTGATGTCTTTTCTTACTTGCTTCTTAGGTATTCTACCAATAAGAACCCCTTTGAGCGGAATTGCAATTTGTTTCCATTTATTAAGTATAGTGTTATCAAAGGATGCATAAGTAGATGAGAGAGCTTTAGCCTTAGAGACGTGAGCATTGACCATTTCTGATACATATTTCTCTACCGTTGTACATATTTGCTCCATCAGAGAGATTTGTTTTGTAAAGATCCTCTTGTTTCTCTCCCACCACAAACACCATACTACTGCTGCTGGGGTTACTCGCCAGATTACTGAGAAAAAGACTCCTGATGTAGTAGAGGGGTATGTGCAAGATCATGAGGGGCCAAACTATGCCCTTAACTGGTAATGAAAAATCAAGAAATCAAGAATAGTCAGCTTGACATGAAAATTTGAACTAGCTATCAACCTAATATCAAAAAGTTGTAAGAATAGAATCTATAGGAAATTGAATATAGTTTTTAAACTACTAGGCCTTTTCTGGAAAAAATTAAATGTGATTGGTGAAAAGTATAGATTTCAATGCAGTAGTACAAAAATTCCAGGAAAAAAATAAGAAGTAGGTGTATGTCTGACCACCTTAATCATAATCAAATGATAATATTTTTTTATAAGATTATATATATAAGTAGTAGACTCATGCTCGGATGTGATGAATATTTTTTTGTAATTTTATTCCAAAAAAATAATTAATTATGAATTTTCTTCTACAACATTTTCAAAATAAAAAAACTCCCGTGTTTGACCACCTTAACTCATTGAAAACTTTAAAAAATTCAAAATATTTTTTTTCCCTTATAGTAGGTGAAGCATAGAATGTGATACATTTTTTGGATTTCAAAAATGTTATACCGTTTGAAAGTTATAGTTGTTTTTCAATTAGTATATAAATCAACACTTTAGAGGTAGCTCAATTAGAAAATAACTAATAATTACTTACTGAATTCAAATTTTGACAGCAATTATATCGATAGAAGGCTAATAATCTCCTTAAGATACCCTTTTTGTTTCATCAAATTTAGGTGAAAAAAAAGTCCTTAGATACATGGTCAAAGTCCGGATCTTAGAGAAACAGGGGAAAAACATGTTTTTGTGATATTTTTAGAGTTGACCATGTAGGTTTGGTGTACAAAGCAATACCGAGCCTAATCGGGTACCCGATATTTTTAGGTACCCGACAATGACAATAGAATTTTGATTTTTAAATTTTCCCTCCCCTTTCTCCCTCTTAAATTTTTTCCCTCCCCTTTCTACCTCCTAATTTTCCCTCCCATTTGTCCCTCCTTCATTTGATATATTATATATTAGATTATGTATTATTTATTAAATATTAAATATTATATAATATATATTAATATTAAATTTTACATTGTATATATATCATATATCATATATTATTTTATATATTATATATTAATATATATTTTACAATATATCACATAATATCTTCATATTTAAACTGTATGTAATATATATATATATATATATATATATATA
>MU224325.1:150112-176165 GCA_018584345.1 Thuja plicata | reverse complement strand
TGAATCAACTAGGTTAACCCTCCTACAAAGAAAAGGAAGAAGGATGAAAAGAATCCTTGTATCACTGGTTATTGTTATGTTAATAACTATGATTTGCATGGTAATATCTTATTTATGGTTATGCTTGGTCATCAGCAAGATAATTCATAAGTTGGTCCAATAAAGATACATATCTAATCAGTGTCGACATCAACAAATACTGTGTTATCAGTTATCTTATAAGGTAAAACCTGCCTGAGTATATGTGGAGCTCAAAAACGAAGAAGGATCTCATCTAGTCCTTAGCAATTAGGCTTTTCTTGTCTCTGAATCAGGATTAGAAGGTAACAAGATTCAAGACATTTCAAGCATTGTGATTCATGCAAGAAAAATCCCTAGCATATCTCAATTAGAAAAGAATTTTAAGTCCTACTTGGTTAAGATACTTGATGCTTCAATGGTTAAATTGAAACAGTAAATTGATTTGTTCACATATACAACTAGAATTGCATATTCTCAAATTTGTTGTAAGTACATTACCTTTTTTATCAATGTTATCAATTCAATACCTTTGCTCCACACTGTTCTGCTCTGTGATGTTGTATCACTATTCATTGGTGTCTGTAGAATTAAGCTCTTTCTTTAGCTTGATTGATCAGGTCTGAATGAAGAATTTCTTCTCCTTCAGAATATCTTTAGCATCTATTCTCTTGTCACTCCCCCTAATTCACATTGAATTATCTTGTCTCTTATATAGACATGATTTCACCATTTCTTAGCTTTCTTGATCTTGGTGTGATCCACAATTCTTTCCAATTAGATTTAAATCAAAAATCTTGTTTTATCTCATAGAGGTCTTCTTGTCAACTAGACAAAACAACTTTAAATACTTTACTTATCTCTGGCTTTATCTTATTGATTAAAACAATGATAATTACTAGTTAAGTCTATATTTAGCTCTTGAGAACTAAGCCTTTTATCATTTCTGAACTCTTTGTTCTGTCGGTCAATACTTTAGTTAGTCATCGGTGACAATTGACAGTTCTGTTGGTGAGACTTTAGTTGTCTTCAAGATCTCCATCCTGTTGTTTATCCATCGGGAAACACTATAAATCTTCCCGTCGGGTTACACTGTAATTTTTTCCGTCGGGTTACACTATAATTTTGTCCATCGGGTTACACTGTGACTTTTCTCATTAGTAATAATGTGCTTTTTCTCGTCGGGTATCACTGTGAATTTTATCTTGTTGGTTTACTTTGTTCGTCGGTGTGCACTCCGTCGGTGTATACAGTCACTTTGTGAATACTTAACTTTTATGCATTACTGATAGCATAGCCTTTGATTCATTAGTTCTTTGAAGTCTTTAGCAGTATCTACATGACCATACATATTATATCAAGTTGACATCAATGAAAATATAATACATTAACTAATTTAATGTCTTGCATTAACTTTCTGTGTCTTGGTGATCATCAAATTAACATATTCAAACATTCAATCAGTTATGGTTCATCATCATCAACCTTCGCATTAAAACAAGAAGCTTCAGATGTGTTCAATTCAAATACATTACCTCTAGATTTAGTACCAGATGCGATCAGGTCTCCTATTTTAATCTTGATAGAACATTTCCCATTAGTGAAGTTTAATTGATAACCATTGTCCACTAGCTGTCCAACACTCAACAAATTATGCTGAAGTCCATCAACAATTAATACATTGTCAGTGTTAGTCTTTCCATCCAAAGAGATAGATCTAACTCCAATAATAAGCTTAGGAGTATTGTCACAAAATCTGACAACACCTCCATCATGTCTTTTCAAAATCACAAACTTTTTTTTTATCTCCAGTCATATGATGTGAACAACCACTGTCTATATCCCATTCAAATTTCTTTTCAAATCGAGATACTAAAGCTTTTTCTTCATGCATAGGTACATCATCCTTAATAGAAATAAATCCAATTTCATCATAGTCACCATCATCATCTGATATACCCTCACTAGTATAATAATATTCCTTATCTTTTGAATATTTAGACTTGAAAAAATTAGGTTTGTGCTTTGGAACTCTTGTAGGACATCTAGATGAAAAATGACCAATCTTGTTACATGAAAAACATTTCAAAGGTAATTTGCCTTCAAATTTATCGTTACCTCTCTTTTCCCTTCTAGCAATCAATGCCACAAATTCATCTAGCTTTCTTTCTTCCTCCTATATCTATTCCCATTCATCAACAGAAGCTCCAAGCTCTTCTCTTATGTCATCACTGCTGGTATTTCTAGATAAGGTCTTTTTGTTCTTGTGCACAACTTCCTTGAATGCTGACTCAACTTTAGGTAAAGTGTCTCCCAATTCTGCGGCCTCAAAATTAGTTGGTTTTCCAATCAACATTTCTCTGGTGAAGTTTGGTTTCAAAGGTATAATTTCCTCTATAGATTGTACTTTGGTTATGTATACAAATGTCAAACATCTGAGTATCTTTGCAATCACTTCTTCCTCACTGTAAGTTCCTCCAGAGTTTCTAATGCTAGTAACCACTTCAGTAATTCTCTATGAATATGCCCTAATGTTCTCATCTTCTTTCATCTTTAGTGATTCCATCTTTGTCTTTAAGTTCTATAACTTTACTTGCTTTGTAAACATGTCTCCAACATATAATGCTTCTAGTCTTGTCCAGATCTCATGTGTAGAGTCCAAGTCTTTTAATTCAGTGAATTATCCTTCTGAAAGAGCGCTGATAAAAGATTCCCTTGCAATCATATTGCATGAAAATAACTTCTTATGATATTCAGAAGCATTTTCTAACTCATCCTCAGTCACTATCTTTTCATTCTTCTTTGTGATCATCCAGTAATCAATTCCCTGACATAGAAAATGTGTTCTCATCTTGTTCTTCCAATTGCCAAAGTTTTCAGGATTAAACTTCAGACTATACTTCCTATAGTAAGTCATCTTTAGGATCACCTCAAGCTGTTAAAATTTCTCTCTAAGGACCAGTAGCTTTGATACCAATTGTTAGGAATAACAGTCCATAAGACAACTGAGAGAGGGGGGGTGGGTGAATCAGTTGTAGTATAGATTATTAAACTTTAAACATCATAAACCATATCAAAAAAATTAAATGATAACATAGTAAATGCCAACACCATAATAAAATATTTGTTGTCGAGGAAATCCTGTTAAAGGTAAAATCTCGGTGGGAATTAACACCCACAAATAATGTACTGAGAGTATAGTATCCCTGTTAAAAGATATTAGCCATGTTAGGAGCTTGTTACAATAGTACAATACACAGTCCCTATTAGGAGACATAACCTATTAGGAGTCAAAGAAAATAGTAGGCTCACTGCCAAGGCACATTGTGCAAAGAAGGTTAAATCCACCCTCAAGGATTTACAATCTGAATCAAGTGTATAAAGAAAATACACAAATCAGTGAACTGTCTGATAGCAATTGTCTTTGCTTGGTAAGTTCCAATGAAGTATAAAAGTCATCAACTCTGCTCTATATCCAATAGTCAACAATATTTTCAGCTTCCACACATCTCTGTCCTTTATTCTCTGCCACACCTTCTGCATAAGAAAATATCATTCATATATACCCTTTAACAATAATTCATTAGGTCATCCAATTAAGCTTTCCTAATACATAATTAAATAGGTTGGCCAATTAAGGCTTTCCATCATACAAAATAACTATATAACCCCTTGATAAGATACACATGGTACTAATAACAAGTAAACATCAATTAAAATCCATCACATATACTTCCAGATCCACAATCCACGCTCATAATTAATTTCACACGCTTAATGTCTGAAGTCGGCCAGTAAATAGGTCTTCTCCAGAATACACGCCACAATTGATGTCACGAGTAACAAAATAACAATTGAACTCAACCCATTACTCTAACATATGTCATCTATCAACTAGTAAGCTAGCATCATCTGAAATATCTTTTCCAGAAGGCTACACCAAAAACATAGAGGCCTGCTCTGTCCATAATCATAGTTATTGTCCAGAAAACTAGTCTTCACCAAACCAACTGTAACATCCAAAATATGTAACATTAAGTCAAGAGACCTTAGGAATAAGGTTATTACACATCCTTCTACTAAAATCCACCTTCAATCATTCTGAATCATCTGTATGGTGTCCTTACACTTCTTCCAGTCAAGTAGCTAGTCTGTCTTCTCTATAGAAATATCTGTTGACATCAGTGACAAAACATGAATATCAACAACATGATTAGTAACCAAAATTGATATCATCCAACAAATAATTACACATATGTATCATAAGGGGGAATGGGCACATCTTATCCTTTTCTAGGGCTTTTTTTATTTCACCAATTTCAAAACAAGTTACCCTATGGAGAGAGGAGAGCACAATAGAATTTTGGTGGTTGTTTGGTGAATATTATAGTGCTGCAATTTTCATGTAAGTACAAATTCACAAATATAGTATGATAGATAGTTTTGACTATCTTCATTCATAACCATTTCACTGACATTCTTTACTCTAATTTGGTAGTGTAGTTAAATAGATATAAAATAAGGATTTTTATTCTTTCATTCCCACCTGGTTTCAAACTTCTTCTCTTTTTCTCTTAAAGTGTTTCCTACATGTATTAAGTGTATTGTTTGTGTCTTACGTGTATTTATGTATCTTCTTCATGCATGATGTGTTTTCAGAATGTTCACTCCATGTGTGTTATGAAAATGCTACTTTTTGATAGTTGTCCTACTTTAAAAAGCCATAATCTTGCATCCAAATTAAAATAAGGTGCATGTTTTCAACCAAAAATTAATATCTAAACTAATCAACTTATGGGGATAGTTAGGGTGGAACCTCATCTATATGATCGTTAATTTTCTCCATGTGGGAACACACAATTTACATTATTCAAGCTATAAATGGAAAACTTAAAGTAACCTCGGTCTAGGCCAATGGATAAGATCAAACACAAAAGTACCTAAAAACTATAGCTTGCCACTTGTTAGTTGACCATGTGTGATGTCTTTTGCATGATATGTCATAGAATGGATATAAAGCTCACATATAAATCTATAAGAGTAAAAAAATGAGGTGTTACATGGTACCATTTGCAGTCTTACCTAAAGGTGAGTGAAGAGACTTTATCTAGTAAATCATATGTAAACTTGTAGAGTCATTGCAATTGTGACTCTCAGTTTTAATCAAACTTTGGCATGCATGGAATCATGAAAAGGGCACCACATTAGAATTAAGATGTCATATAAAAAAGATTACAAGGTGCTCATATGAATTGTAATGCAAAATCCACCTTACTAGATCCTTAGATCTAGAACATTAAATACATAGCTTTGTAAGATTATGCCCAAAAATAATTATTTCTTTTATGCATTGGATACACGCATATACTATAGGGAAGATATCAGGCACTACAAAACTCTTGTAGCACAAGGTTCCTAGTGCAATCTGGACTACTTCTCCTAGAAAGACATCTTTGTCTCTAAGTCAGATCATAATCCATTCATGTTTTAGAGGTTGAAAAGAAATCCAAAGATCCCATCATGACCAACAAGAGAAGTCAGATACACTCTCCAACCATCTACCAATAAGTATTAAACATTACTATATTATGAAAGTATACTAACATGAAGGTTCCCATGAACTCCCTAGGATAGTCTGATCACAACAAATTCTCCAATCATGTACCAATAAGTATTAAACATTACTATATTATGAAAGCATATTAACATGAAGATTACCATGAACTTTCTATGATAGTCTAATCACTAAAGATTCTTTCTATATGATAGCCAAGAATTTTGCTAAAGGTATGTATTGTTAATGAGTAAACACTCACCCCTTAAACTACTGAAATGAATGACTTCATTTGTTTATACAAGGGCATTATTGTTATAGAGTAGTCATAATTATGATTTATCACCATTGTCAATAATCCAATTAGCAAAGGCCATGTTTCTCAACTAGAAATCATGAAAGGTCACAAATCACAACCAAAAACTCTAAGAAAATATTGAACTTTTTGATTCTGTCAATAAGACACATACAAACTTCTAGACTGAATCAATTGGATCTTGTGAATCCATGAAGTATATGTTCTTGTTAAAATTAAGGCAAGAATTAAAATTAGATTATGGAGAGGGTCAAACCCATAAAGTGGTGCTTCCTTTGTGAATTATTTAAAATAAAATAAATAAATAAGTAGGTCGACCCCCTTAGTTTCCTCCCTTAATGAATGGAATATAAACCTAATTGTAGATAAGACCCTCACCTTTTTATGAAGAGGAATATGTTTGGTATAAAAGGAGATAAATCTAGGGCAAGAAATGTGATAAAAATATAATTCAATATCAATTGATTTAGAGTAGAAAAGAGAGCGAAAGGAGAGAAGGTAAAAAAGAGAGTGGAAGGAGAGAAGATATATAATACAAATATATGTTAAAGATCAGAAAATATTTAAGACAATCTTTGAGAATATTTATGGTATAAATTTTAGTAGATTTATTTGGCAGAAATATTTGAGAAAACCTATGAGGTAGATTTGAGCAGGCTTAAGAGGTGATTTTGAGGAAACTTATGAGACAAATTTGGCCAGACTTAGGTAGTTGTTGACTAGTCCCCTCTAGTGGCGTTAAATCTTCTTTGATTGCTACTTCTCCTGATTTTCCTGAACTTGTGTCTCCTGAGGTTCAACATTATCAGCACTTTGGTCATGTTGATGATATTGATTCTCTTTGAGGGTCCCACCATATTGTGTTGGGGATCCTAATTATAGTATCGCCTATAATGTTGTTTTTTGGAGAAGGAAGAATCACTTTGCAGTCTCTCACCCTTTTCCTAGAACTATGGGTGAGTTTACTACCCATACTTTATGTGGGTTACTAGTTCTATTAATAATCTGTTGTCAATGGTCTTCTCTTGATCTTGTTTTAATTATATTTTGTTTTTACACCTTCGGGCTATGGTTTTGTGAGGAACATCACCCTTGTTTTTTTTTCTTTTAATAATTAAAAACATAGTAGTTCTTTTCTTCCTTTGGTTGAGTAAAACCCTCTCCCCTTCAACTTCTAACATCTAGGGTTTAAATAGGCAAAAACATGATATGTTGCATAGTCTCCATTGGAATTTCATTTTTTTTCCTTCCACTCCATGTGTAACCTAGTTATCTTAGCCTTCTCAACTATAGTTATTTTCTCACAACCTTTTACCCCTAATCCACTAATGCACAAATGATGAAAAAAAACCTTGGTATACTTGACCCTATGTTTTTCTTAGCACAAATGATATAGTTGTACTCTATTGTCCTCTAAAAAAGTTTTCTTTCTCTTTGCATGTTGCAAATTGTAAAAAAACTTTAGTATTAAAATAGATCTTTTGTATTGATTTTGAAAAGTTCAAAAGGATATTTAAACAATTTACTTGAACTTTTAGTTCCTACTACACTCCCACTCCTAGAAGAACCATAAGTGGAAACCATTCTTATATGATCTCAAAACCATATGTAATATGTGGTGGAGTGGGTTCTCGTATATTTTGATAGGCTCTAGCTCTGCAAACATTCCTAAAAGGCGGATATATCAACACTCATAAAATCCTATGCTATTAGATTGTACAATTGGGCATGTAAAACAATTTTACTCAAAATCATTGAGCTTGTTACTGATCATATCATATTTACCGTAGACAAGCCAAAAAATACATCCTTGAAACATTCACCTCATCTCCCTGATTTTTTCAACAATAAACTCAATAATATAAGGATGTGAAAACAATCCATTCATATGAGGACAAACCCCAATGGTACTTTCCAAATTCAAACCAGTGCCAAGCAATAGCTCAATAGTTCAAGGACAATGTACACTAATTTAGTGGTTGATTCTATAATTTTTATTTGTAAGACCAAAACTGCTTGCGCTATGGAATGAGAAAAAATGTGTTTATCTATTGTGGGTTCTTGAGAAACCAAACCATAGAAAGTGAAGATAAGAAGAAAGACCTACAAGAAGTAGAACTATGTTGCTATAAAAATCTGTGCTGAAAATTAGATTTAGCTTATTCCTTAAGCCCAAACTATGTTCTATTCCTATTGATTCCTCTTAAAATTATTGCTTCTTTCTATTTTCCCTTAATTATGGTTGCATTGCATTATAATTCTCAAGTCAGATATATTTATCACTTCTAACTTCCATTATTTATGGATGCAATGCATTTTTAACTCTTGACTCTCATCTTGGATATTTTTGATGGAATTTCAAATAAGAAGGGAGGTTTTGATCATTTTTGGATATTTTGTATCTATAGAAAGCACTGGCCAATTAAGGTTAGTTTGGTGTAACACGACTTTCAATTTTGTTAGTAAAGAGACACATGTGTCTGTACAAGATGGGGTAGGAAGGATTGGAAAGATTCTCTTTGCATGTTAGGGTAAAACATTTGATTTCAGATCTGAAGTAGGTATTATGAAGTTGTTATTAAATGTCTGATCATCCCTCAAATATAAAATTCTTTAGATTCCTTTTTCTTTGAAACATATATTTCATACATGATACTTGTGAAAAGAAATTGACTATATATTTGATCATTTTATAGAATGAATATTAAGCATTACATGCTTTATTACAAATTCAGTTTACCAATGACCTCTTTATGGAATTTGGTGTTGCAATGAAGTTGGCTACAACAACTCCTCATTTTTTTTTCCATTCGCCTGTGCTTCTAACTTGGGTTAGGTATGTTTGTAATTTTAAAATTTGAATATCTTAAATAAAATTTGGATTTATCATATTTATATTTGGATCATCTTGTAAATAAGTAAGATATTGCAAAATATCACTATTGTGACTTCCACATCAACCCACTCTCAAATATACAAAGATTTTACTTGAGGAGAAAACATTGGAGTGTGACAGCTAAAGGAGAATTCATTAGTAATATTATAAATATGGTGATTTGTTATGCCCCAATTTTCTTTTCAGCATATTTAGCATAACAAACTCAATTCATTTAATATTGAATGTTTTAAGTATTTATACACTATATACTACAATTTTAATAATCTTTCATTTTCTAAACTCTCTGTTCTTTCAGTAAACACTTTAGTTAGTCATCGGTGATAACTGACTATTCCTTCGGTGTGACTTCAATTGTCATCAGGATCTCCATCCTTGTCTTCTCTGTTGGGCAACACTAAAATTTTGTCCGTCCGGTTAGTCTGTGTTTTTCTCATTGGAAACACTATAACTTTGATCGTCAGTAATTCTATGCATTTGTTCACCGGGAAACACTGTGACTTAGCTCTTTTACTCTATTTGTCGGTGTGCACTCTGTCGGTGTATGTAGTCACTTAGTGAATACTTGACTTATGTGCATTACTAATAGCATAGCCTTTGATTCATCAATTCTTTGAAGTCTTTGGCAGTATTATGATGACCATATAGATTATATCAAGTTGTCATCAATGACAATACAATATATTAACTAATTTAATGCCTTGCATGATCATCAACTTAACATCTTCAAATATTCAATCAGTTACATGTCATCAATCTCTCCCTTTGGCATTGATGGAAACATACTAAATTATCATACCGTACTATTGCTAATACAATATGAAATATACAATTTCATCAAGCTTTCCTAATGTAACTATTACAAATGTCTGGCTATCATTAAGCTCAAATAGCTTTGATTTGACTCTTCTAGCTTTCTTTCTATCTTCAATCCCTTCACTGGATAGCTCTGATGTGATGTGTTCACCTTTTGTGTCAAGTTCTCTCTCTTTGTCAAGTTCTATCCCTTTGACTGTTCTTCTCTTTTGATGTTTTCTCTCCCTTTCTATTTTCTCTTCTTTTTTGATTGCTTCTCTCCCTGATTGCTTCACTCCCTTTGGATAATCTCTCCATTAATTAGTATGATAATGAGATATTTCTCTCCCTTTGAAATTAATGCCAAACATATTATCTTTTCAAACAAGCATTTGATAGTTATGTCAAGTGGATCTTTTCTATCCATAATATATTCCTTGAATTTCTCAATTCATCGGTAATAGATATATTGCTCAGAGTAGATAAATACCTTATTGTGTATAGATTTATCTTTGAATTCCATCTCTCTGCTTGCATCAACGTGAATGATATTCTGATAATATGTAGGCTGATGTAGCCTTATAATCAGCTTACAAACCAGTAGACAAGGGTCAAAACCCTAGTCTCTTTCTCAAGTACTCAAATGCATCCTTGGGAAATGGCTTGGTTAAGATATTGGCCAATTTTTCCTTTGATTGCACATACTCAAGTATCACCTCCTTTTCTGTAACTTGTTCTCTCAAATCATGATACTTGATGACAATATGCTTTGTTTTAGCATGCATGACTAGATTCTTGGAAATATTTATTGTAGTGGTATTATCACAGTAGATAATTACTGGTTCTAAAATTTTCATATGCATACCTTCTAGTAACTTTTTGATCCATGAAATATTTGAGAAGTTTGCAGCAATGACAATATACTCTGCCTCTACAGTAGATTGTGAGATGCATCCTTGTTTCTTGTTGATCCATGTGACATGTCTGTCACCCATGAAGAATTCTCCTCCAGTTGTGCTCTTCCGATCATCAAGATTTCCAGCCCAATCAACATCGGTAAAGACCTTAAGTTCAAATTTTCCTTCTCTTGTATACCATAAGCCATATTCCTCGGTATTCTTTAGATATCATAGAATTCTTTTCACATTAGTCATATGTGACTCTCTAGAATTAGAAGAGAATCTAGAAACTATCCGTATTGCATGTGCAGTATCTGGTCTGGTATGTACAACATACATGAGTTTTCTAATCATTGATCTATACAAAGTCTGATTTACCTCTGATGACTTTTCCTCCTTTGTCATCTTACATCTAGTTGCCATCGGTGTTCCAACTGGTTTGGATTCTTCCATCTTGAATATTTTCAGTACTTCTTTGATGTACTTGGATTGTGTAATGAAAATACCTTCATCTTGTTGCA
This sequence comes from Thuja plicata, assembly GCA_018584345.1. Lineage (NCBI taxonomy): Eukaryota > Viridiplantae > Streptophyta > Pinopsida > Cupressales > Cupressaceae > Thuja > Thuja plicata. The sequence continues at coordinate 165,166 of MU224325.1, read as the reverse complement.
TGATTTGTAGACCAAGAAAGAACTTGATCTCTCCAAACATAGACATCTCAAACTCTTTTCTCATCTCATTTGCAAATTATTTGCATTGTTGCCTCCAAATATGATGTCATCAACAAATATCCCAGCAATCAAAATGTTAGCATCAATATCTTCCTTCAAGTAAAGATTATTGTTTTCACTAGTCCTTACAAATCCAATACTTATATTATAGGAATGAAGTCTTTCTTACTAGGCTCGGGGTGCTTGTTTCAATCCATACTAGGCTTTGTGAAGTCTACATACCATGTCCCTTTTGTCTGGATCAACAAACCCTTCTGGTTGTTCAATGTATACCTCTTCTTCAAGTATTCCATTTAGGAATGCAGACTTGATATCCATTTGATATACCTTGAATCCTTTACATGTAGCATAAGAAATTAATATTCTTACTCCTAGCCTAGAAATGGGTGCAAAGGTCTCTCCATAGTCAATTCCTTCTTCTTGTGCACACCCCTTGCATACTAGTCTTGCCTTATTTCTTGTGACTTCTCCATTCTCATTCAACTTATTCCAAAATATCCATTTTGTACTGATGAAATTCTTGTCATTTGGTCTTGGTACAAGTTTCCATGTCTTGTTTTTCTCTATCTGTTCAATCTCTTCATTCATAGCACTTATCCATTCATCATTATCTAGTGCAACATTGACAGATTTTGGCTCATAATCACAAATAAGATATCTTGTATTTAGAGACTTACTTCTAGTTCTCATACCAGCATTTTTATCTCCTATGATATGGTCCTACGGATGGTTCCTTCTGACATATCTTGCAAGTATAGGTTTAGCTCTTTGTCTATAAGCTTGATCATTATTTAGTTCTTCATTCTATTCTCCATCAGTTTGTGCATCATTTTGAGAAATATTCTGATTGTCAGTATTTGCAGCCTGATGCTCAGGCACAATAATCTGTTGCTCAGGAGCTCTATATTTTTGGTTGGGTAGAGTGTCAGGTTCCTCATTTTTTGTTAGAGGCTTTATTTAGAGATTTATAAGCCTTTCTCTTTCTAGAATACCCTAGAAAGATTCCTTCATCACTCTTGGAGTCAATTTTTCCATTTCTTTCATCTTTTAGGATATAACATTGACTGCCAAATTTTTTTGAAATAACTTACATTGGGTGTGTATCCATACCATAGCTCATAAGGTGTCTTTTTTGCATCTTTCTTCAATTGTACTCTGTTCAATGTGTAAATATCAGTACTGACAGCTTCCCTCTAGAAGATTTGGGTGATGCATTTCTCTATCATCAGTGTCCTTGCACAATCAACTATGGATATGTTCCTTCTTTTAGCAATTCCAGTCTACTGTGGTGTTCTTGGTGTAGAGACCTATCTTTTGATTCCATGCTCATTACAAAAGTTAGTGAATTCATCTGATGTAAATTCCCCTCCTCTATTTGACTTTAAGTATTTTAAATCCTTACCACTTTGCTTCTCAACCATTATTTTTTACCATTTAAATATCTTAAATGCTTCTGATTTATCTTTTAGAAACATGGCTATCATTAATATTCTAGAGTAATCATCAACAAAGAGAATAAAATACCTATCTCCATAATAGATCTTTGTCCTTATAGGTCCACATAAATTAGTATGGACTAATTCTAGAATTGCATCAGATGTATGGGTTTTTCTTTTAAAACTAGACTTTGTCATTTTACCTTTTTGACAGTTCTTACACATGATGTTGTCGGGCTTGGTCATTGTTGGTAAGCCTCTGACATTTATCTTTTTGCTAATCTTTATCATGTTGTCAAAATTCACATGACACAATATTTTGTGCCACAACCACATGTCTTTGTTTGTAGTAATCAAACAAGTGGTGTCAGTATCATTTAGATAGAATAAGTTACCTTTTGTCTGCTCACCGGTACCAATCAATTCCTGATTTATTGAAGATCTTTGCCTTCTTATTTTCAAATTGTACTTTGTGACCTAAATTATTCAACTAAGAAACACTCAATAGATTATAATTCAATCCATTTACCCAATAAACATTTTCACATTTTATCTGGTTATTAACATTATTGTTCCTCTACCTTCAACTGGACAAGGTGTGTCATTACCCATTCTTACCGAATCACCTTTATAGTTTTCAAAAGTCTCAAACTTTTACTTATCACCGGTCATATGATGAGTGTAGCCACTATTTATGATCGAAACATCATTTTTGCTAACTTTAGATATGAGAGCTATTTCTACATACCTTTCTTCATCATCATCTAAATCATCCTTTATAGCCACAAACACCATCTCGATGTCTTCATCAGATTCAGTGTTAGTATCATCATCTTTGCATTTTTCTAGGTAACTGGCCTTCTTTCCTTTGTCCTTATAGTCTTGGCTATCTCTTCTTTCTAATTGTCGGTAGCTTATGTAATCACCTCTGTCAGATTTATTTTCAAATGATCTGTCATTACTTTTGTCATCTTTTCTTCTGTTAGTACATCTTGCAGCAAAGTGTCCAATCTCTTTGCAATTAAAACAAACAAGTGGTAATTTACCTTTGTATTTACCTTTGCCTCTTTGCATTCTTCTAGCCATAAGTTCTTCAATTTCATTAAGATCATCTTCTTCACTTTCACTTTCACTATCTTTTCTCATAGTGTGTTTATGACTTAATTTACTTATTCTCATAGAAGTTTTGAGTGCAGACTCTATATTTGGTAAGACAATATTATCAAATTTATTCATCTCAAATGAAATCAGTCTTCCAATCAAACTTTCTAGAATAACATTGCTATTTTCTATTTCTCTCATTTCTTGAATGGATGTTACCCTAATAGCATAAGTAGGCAGTAAGGTTCTTAGAATTTTACTTACCATTGAATCTTCTTCTAGTACACCTCCAACTCCTTGGATGGCATTGACTACCTCTTTGATTCTTGTACTGTACTGAGTAATGTTTTCAGCTTCTTTTATTTTGAGATGACCAAACTTTCCTCTAAGGCTTTCTGCCTTGGCTCTCAAAACATTTTTGTCACCACCATGCACAAGCTTCAATTTGTCCCACATCTACTTTGCAATTTTTCAGGCTTTGACATCTTCAAATTCAGCATCAGAGAGTGAGAAAGAAAATTCTATCATCACGCCATTGTATTCATGCTTCTCTCTCATTTGTTCAATTTTTGGTGCTCCTATGGGAAACACATATTCAGTATCTAAGTGTTGAGTAACATCATTACCAATACTTGATAAGTGGAGTCTTATTCTGCTGTGCCATGAAGCAAAATTATCTTTGCTCAACTTGGGCACATCTCGTCTGTTCATTTTTTGATCTTTAGCTTAGGTCTTGAAACCTTCCTTTCTAAGCACACAAGCTTTGATACCAATTTTTAGAAATAATTGGGAGGAGGGGGGGTGAATTAGTGGCCTCAAAAATTAATCCTTAAATCAACCCTTTAAACTTATAAGCACAAATTATGTCTCAAGTTATCTTTTGTCCTACAAGATGAATGCCATGAAATACTTATATCAATTTACTAGTCAGATTCCTCTGTCAAACCTTCTTCTTTATGTTTACCAATAAGCAGTCATCTATTTATCGAAACATAGTAAATATGCAGAGTATATCGATAAATCCATAAATGCATATGTGAAATGTAAAACAATAAAGTGATAAACCATAAACACATAAAACATAGATTTTTAACGTGGAAACCCTGTTAAGGGAAAAACCATTGGGACGGGTGCCCCAAATTTTCAATGTTCTGAAGTGAGCCCTGTTAAGAGCCAACCCTGTTAAAGGTTACAAACACACTATTAGGCATGACCTTTTTAGAGGATTTAGAAATAGTTTGTCAACTAGTATTTGGCATCTAATGCTACCATCCTTGATCAATCACTCACTTGGCCTGTCAATACGTATCGGGCATATCCAATGCTACTTTTGTGATCAAAATTTTTGATACTCCTTGGGGTGTATCTGAATTGATAAAGAATTTTAAGTCCTTGGTTAAGAGGCTTATATGCTTCAATGGTTAAACTAAAACACTAATGATTTGTTCATACATACAACTCAATTGTAGATTTTCAGATCTATTGTAGGTCCATTTACTTCACTGATCAATATAATCAAATATAAACCTTTTATCCACACTTGTTCTACTATGTGATGCTTGTCTCACTGTTCATCAGTGTCTACAAAATCTAGCTCTTCCTTTAGCTTGTTGACCAGGACTAAAATGAAGACTTTCTTCTCCTTTAGATTTCCTTTAGCATCTTTCCTCTTTCTCTTGTTCACCCCACACAATTCGTAATGAATTGAGTTTGTCTCTTATAGACATGATTTCCTGTTTTCTCAGCTTTCTTGATCTTGGCATGTTCAAAAATATTTGCCAATAGATTTAAAGCAGACTCCTGATTTATCTCAAAGAGATCTTCTTTCCATCTAGACAAATCAACTTTAAATCAATTACTTATCTCTGGCTTTATCTGGATGATTAAAACAATGATAGGTATCCATTAACTCTATCTTTAGCTTCTTGATAGCTAAGCATTTTGTCATTTGATGAACTCTTTGTTCTATTGGTCAACACTTTAGTTAGTCATCGGTGATAACTGACTGTTCCATCGGTGTGACTTCAGTTGTCATCAGGATCTCCTTCCTTGTCTTCTCCATCAGGCAACACTGAAATTCTATTCATTGGGTTACTCTGTCTTTTTCTCATCGGCAACACTGTAACTCTGCTTGTTGATAATTCTATGCATTTGTTCGTCGGGCAACACTGTGACTTAGCTCTTTTACTTTGACCATAGGTGTGCACTCCATCAATGTATGTAGTCACTTAGTGAATACTTGACTTATGTGCATTACTAATAGCATATCCTTTCATTCATCAGTTCTTTGAAGTCCTTGACAGTATTACATTGACCATACCGATTATATCAAGTTGTCATCAATGACAATACAATACATTAATTGATTTAATGCCTTGCATGATCAGCAACTTAACATCTTCAAACATTCAATCAGTTACATGTCATCAACAACTACTTATACACAGTAACTTATACATAGTGACTCCACCTTTGTACATGCTCGATATATGCATGTGTCCCTCTTTATATACATATATACATATGTTTCCCCCTTTTTTGAAATTAATGACAAAAATAATATACTTACAATTTCTCAAAAAAGTTAGGATGGGCCTTCTGGAGATTTTCCAATAACTTCTCCCATTCGTCTTTGAGATGCTCAAGGGTCAAAAGATCTAGGTTCAGTTGAGCATGCATATAATATATGCTTTCTGTTACTGATAGGTCCAGGGTGAAAATCAAGTTCTTTTCCAGTGTCACATGCTTTTGCATCATAACTAAATGTGGTAGTAACATAGCCTATAGCTTGGTTACCTATTCTCTGATCTTGTCCTCTTCCTTCTTTAAATATAGTCTCAACCGCTATGTTTGTAGAACTTTGCTATAATGCATCTACAATGCATGTTTCTCAGTTGAAAGACTGTTTGCACTATCTTTTAGATCTTCATCTAATTTATTCATCTTTTCACTAAGCTCGGTAGTGAACTGATTTAAAGTGCATAACTTCTATAGAGTTTTAAGTGCCTGATGAATAATAGTTTCTAAGCATGCTACATATTCTGACAGAGTTACCTTGTTTGCTGCCACTGCTTGACTAATCTTCTTAGTAACCTTGTACTGAATCTTATTTTCTTCTCGCTCTTCTAACTTCTACTCAACATCAATGTTTGGACCCTTTATTGCCTCCATGAGAAGTTAAAGTTGATCAATAATGAAGGATGATTCATTGATGATTATGTTAGGAACAACTTGTTTTAGAATCTCCTTTGTAGCCTCTAGCACCTATGCAATTTTATGTTCTTGCCTCAGCTTATCTTGTGCCACTTTTTGGGTGCACAGTTCACCATATTTCTTCAATGATTTTGGATCAAGTGTCCTTGGATCCCAGTTAGAGATTTCTATGATTTCTTCTTCTTCTTAGGTGCCTCGGTAGCTAACCTGGTGTCAATAGTAGTTCAGTGTCTACCATCATTTCTATTTTACCTTCACCTTTTTTTGTAGCACCAATGGTTTATGTAGGTGCATCACCTTTTGTTTTGGCTCCACTATGCTTAGTCTCTTTACCTTGTGTATCTCCCTTGTATTCATTTGTATCTGTGACCTACTCATGTGTCTCCTTTTGTGCTTAACTTTCTATATCAATAGCTTGTACCATAATTATTATATTACCTGGTACCATTACTCGGCTGACCTCTATTGTATCTTGTTCATCTAAGGTCTTGATAGCTCTGATTATCATTTCATCTTCCTTTGCCTTGTCATCAGGATCACCTTCAGTTGTGTCTTCTATTGTGATCTCTACATGACCTAGATTAGTCAACAGTGTAGGAATACCATTCAATACATCATCAATATTTTCACCATCAACATTTGAATCGGTACTTGGTCGATGTCCCTCGGTATCAACTGTAGATGCAATGTCCTTGGTTTCTTGAGATGGAGTCAAAATTTTTTCCCAAATCCTGGTGCTCTCTTCATCAACTTCCTACAAATTCACTTAAAGTATATTCAATGTTCGGGATTTCTTAGGAAATTTCTTTACATATTGTTACATAATGTCATCAATTTGTTCTACTATGCAATCAACCTTAGGTAGAGTGAGAGCTACCTCTCTCATCTATTTCTCAGGGTTAAGTGCATATGTCTATTAGGATGATATTATATCATATAATTTTTGAGGAATATAAGTAGCAAATTCAATAGGGACTATCTTGAAAGTGATCATCATACCTATGATGGATTCTTCCAGTTTATTCTTATTCTTGGTATTCAAATCTGTATAAGCATGTATCTTAGGATTTCCTAAACTTCTGGTTGTCTTGATTTCTTTTGCAACTTCATCAATAGTCTTCAATACTTTGTTCTGCACAACCTTAAATTGATCAATATTTTGATCAGACTCATCCTTATCATCCTTATTTCTTACATACTTATTTCTTTGTCTTAGTGTTGTAGTCTTCAGTTTCCTTGTCTGATAAGTGTATTTCAGTGATGGTCTTATAATCTTTGCAACTCCTTTCTTCAAAGGTGGTGAATTTGTTGTCACCGGTTGTGATCTTATCCTTAGTAGAGACTCAGCCTTTATGTCTTTTCCCTTTTTGGCCTTAGGTGCCTCTACTTGTGCTTTATCAGACTTGGTGGCATCAACATCTTGTTCTTGTTCTTCATCTTCATCGACTCTAGTCTTCTCCTCAGTATCATCAACTGATTTTGCTAGTTCTTCATCAGTGATTGAAAATTTTCTTTTTAAAGTATTTAAAATCTTAGTCTTCTTCCTAACCATCTTTTCAACTTGAAGTCCAATTGATATTCTGGTGTTAGCTTCTTCATATGTGCCAAATCTCATGGCAGATTTGTTAATTGGTTCATTAAGTAACTTTTCTATAGCTTTAGAAGCTAAATCAATATCGAGTTGATAGTCCATCGGAGGTAGCCATGATGTTCTTGGTCGTACTTCATTGATGAGAGTAGTGTCTATGTAAACTATAAAGAATATTTCATCCTTGTATTTCTTTACCAACTACTTTGGTATTCTTGATATCTTTTCCATTCTTTCTTTGAACTTTGCAAAATAGTCATTCATAATAGGTTCAAAGTTTGTGCCTAGACTTGTAATGAAATCACCGATTTGAAATATAATTTGTTGGTTTGTCTTCCATTTCACATTACCAACAGAAGGGAAAAATTTGTACAGATAGAAGAATGTACATAGCAGTAGAGAACCAAACTTACAAGTGTTAGATCATGCTGCTCAGATTGTTATTATATTCTCTTATAGTTGCCTCTACAAAAACTCGGCTATGTCCAGTTGTAAACCCTTCTTTACAACCTTGTATGAAATACCAATAGATCCACATGCAATGTTTTTAAGTCTGATTGAATATAATATCTTGTATGAAATAATATACACACCAAACCTAAGTTCAAGATCACCAATGGCATTGATCCGTAAACCTCTACCATACCACTCTGCTCCTGTTAACTTTTTGATCTCGATTTTGGACCGGTGCCTTAGGGATTTTGATTTATCCAATGTAGGATACCCAGTTAATGCATGTATCACATCTTTTCTTATTTTCTTAGGTCCATCCAACCAAAGCTTTCCATCATGAACTTGGCTCAATAAAATGCAGATCTATTCAGTTTTGAATACCTTCAGGAAATGTAGGGCATTGGTTAACCCTTTCACTTCAAATATTTATGATCATTTTTCAGTTTATCATCTATGCAGAGTGACTGATATGTCAATATTCATTCAAAATCCCATATTTCACCTATCTTGTAGTGAATGTATGCCCTAACATCTTGAATCAGTAAAACCCTAGGCGGTATAGTGAAGAACGCTCCTTTATCATCGGGTTGAGCTTCAACCTGAGGATGTATCTTATAATTCAGTTCTGTGCATGTAGAATTCTTAATAGGAATTACCTTTTTATCTTTATCCATATTTTCCTTCATGGTTTGTGATGAGGATTCTATTGATTTTGAATTAGGTCTTCCATGAAAGAACTCAAATAACTTGGTAAGTGCAAATGCGTACTATCCTAGCCTTTAACTTCTCAAAATGTGTTCAGAATCTCTACAAAATCCTTCAAAGTGCTTTGTTGTGTATTCTCTTTTAGTTTCTCTACTCTTCTCTATGATTGTTGTGTGAACAAATGAGTTCACCTTCCTTAAATTTACACAAAATTCTTTTAGTCAGCGTAATAAATGCATGTCACCAACCACTTAGTCAACAAACAAGACACTCGGTTAATACTAATAATACTTCAGCTCGGTGAGTATAAAAAATGCTCAATTTCCTTAGCAACTCAGTTGTCTCATACATTTTCAACGACTGGCATTACTAACTCGTTACAGATTAACTGACTCAAATAGATAAAATTAATAAAAAATATAATACTATAGTGCATCTTAATTCATGCTAATTTGGCATTTGTACAATGAATATAGGAATTGCTATAAGATATAGCTTTGCAAAACATAGTTCCATACTTGCTTGTATTTCTTGGGTGGAGGTGGTGGAATCACCTAATCCATTAGATGAGGTGTCACCAACTATTGTTCTTGGTTTAGCATTATCATTTGATGCTCTCCTCACAATTGATTTTTGATCCTCACAATTTCTTTGATTGTATTCCCATTTCCATAAGTATTTATTCTTTCTGCACAATATCTACTTAAGTGACCAACCTTATGACAGTGTGAGCATTTCATGCCAGATTTTGACCAATTTTTGGACTTAGTTCTCCATTTTTCATATAGTTTTCTTCTATATGTCCATATTTACCACATGCTATGCAACTAGCCCAAGTGTTATAATCCCAAGCATAAGCATTACCTTTCCTTCTTGGTTGATTTAGCTTTTCTTCTCTTTTAGGTTTCCAGATTTTTTTCGTGTTAGGCCTACATGCTTGTGATGTATGACCATAAATGTTGCAAGTTTGACAATATTTATCCATGTAGGGTTTCTTCTGTGCTTTTTTAAGCTTAGCTCTATATTCATGTGCTTGATGTCCATGCTTATTACAGTTATAGCAATTTCCATTGGATTTAGGAGAGTTTCTAGAAATACCTTTTTCTTTGCTTCTACAAATGTTTGATGTGTGGCCTAGTTTTCCATAGTGATGGCAAGAGAGTTTCTTAGGCTTCAAATTTGAGTATACATTCCTCTATTTAGCTTGATTTGATGATTCTCCTTGCTCGATATACTCTAATCCGATATTGTTGCTCTGTCTTCTTTGATAGTTCAGAAATTCATCCATTCTCTTAGTACTGTCTTCAAATCTCTTAATTACCTCATTATGTTGTTGTAGAATCTTCAATTCATTTCTCAGTTTTTCATTCACTTCTTTCAGTTCACCAATATCTTCTAGTTTTCTAGCAAGCTTAGTATTCACTCAGTTGGCTTCATGACTCATAGAAACCACTATATTGGTGACCTCAAAGTAATGATGTGTAAGAATCAATATCTCAGACTCTTTTTCTTGTATTTTTTCAGTCAATTTTATCATGTCCTTAACAAACATGTCTCTTTCATGTTCAACTTGATTTTCTTCATTCAAGACTTCAACCATTCTAACCATTTGTGTAACTTGTTTGATATGTAGTAATTTCACTTGTTCACTAAGTTGTTGATTGCTTTCAGATAGCTTTTATATGATTCCTTCATATGCATCAGATATGCTACTAGATTTAGATCTAGATGTGTCAAATGGGTCATGAATCTCTTCTTCTTGATAATCAGTCTCATGGCAACAAGATGCCATGTCATTTCTCTTAATCAACAAATCCCTGAGTTTCTCCTTGGCTTCTATGTATTGTTTGACATAGATCTGCAATTGTAACTTCTAATTTTCAATGGTTTTATCAAGTGTATACCTTTTCATTGTAAAATATTTTCTCTCCAGTGATTAAAATTTCTAAACAAGAGAACTAGATCTGATACCAATTGTTGGGATAATAGAAAGGAGTGTACTAAGAGGGGAGGGGTGAATCAGTACCCTTAAAACTTTCAAACAAATCTTTGTAACCAAATATACTATTATAACCGAATGAGTAGATTACATTCACCAAACATGTAATGCCACTGCTAAAATGTAAATACATGTATGTTAGTAATAACTAAGAGGGGGGGAGTGAATCAGTGGCCCTAAAAATTTATCCAATTTTAATCCATCAATTAGTACTTCTCAAATTATTAAGTCCCTACAAGATGTATGCCTTTGAAATACTCGAAACAAATAACTGTCTATCAGTTTACCTTGTCTGTCCTTATTCTCCTTGATAACTGATAAGCAATAAACTATATTTATTGATACTCAATAAATATGTAGAGTATACTAGTCAATCCATAAATACATATGTAGAATGTAAAACAATAAAGTAATAAACCATACACACATAACACAAGGATTTTAACGTGGAAACCCTGTTAAGGGAAAAACCACTGGGACAGGTACCCCAAATTTTCACTTTTCTGAAGTGAGCCCTGTTAGGAGCCAACCCTATTAAAGGTTAAAAACACACTGCTAAGTGCGACCTTGTTAGAGGAATTTCAATACATAGGTTGTCACTAAGTATCTGGCATCTACGCTACCATCCTTGAATCAGTCTCATGACTGTCAATAGGCTTTATGCAAATATTACTACCATCCTTGAACAACCTCCTTCTTAGACTGTCAATAGGATTTAGGTAAGACAGGTGATACTATCATGAGTCAACCTTCTAGTAATCTGTTAGGATATACCTCAGTTACAAAAGACTGTTAAGTCCTGCTCTATTAAGAGACTTTATGCTTCAATGGTTAAACTGAAACAAAATGACCTGTTTCTAATGCAACTGAATTGCATATTTTTAGATCTATTTACTTACAATATCTTTTTGATCAATGTATCAATACAATTCATTTGTACTTGACTCTTTCTGCTCTGTGATGCTGTGCTTTTTTGTCCGTCGGTGTCTGCAGATTTCTTTAGCTCTCCCTCATCTTGATTGATCAGGACCGCATGAAGTTAATCCTTCATCAGTTTCTCTTTAGCATCTTCTATCAGTTCACTCCCCCATGTATCTGATTGCTTTCTTGCTTGCATTCTTCAAGGTGAATTGTGCTTGTCTCTTATATAGACATGATTTCCTTAATTCTAGGTTCTTGATTCTTGATTCTTGGCGTGAAAAACAATCCAGCCAAATTGATTTAAGGCTTTAACTCCTGATTTATCTCATAGTTATCTTCTTTCCAACTATAAAAATCACTTACTTAACTGTGGTCAAATAAAACAAATAAAAAAACTAGTTAAGTATATCCTTTAGCTCGGTTAGCTAGATATTTTGTCATTTTCTGATCTCTCTATTCTTTCAGTCAATTCTGTAGTTCATCACCGGTGACAACTGCCAGTTCTGTCGGTGTAACTTCAGTTAGCTTTGGGATCTCCATCCATTGAGCAACATTGGATCTTGCTCATTGAGAAACACTATTTTCTTCTTGTCGGGCATCATGTGATTCTACTTCATCGGGCAAGACTGTGACTTTTTCTGTCTTTACCGATGGTGTGCACTCCATCGGTGTAGTCTGTCACAATGAATACTTGACTTTTATGCATTGCTGAAAGCATAAACTTTATTCCATTGATTCTCTGAAGTCTTTGGCATGACCATACAGATGATATCAAGTTGACATTAATGACAATACAAACCATTAACTAATTTAATGTCTTGCATCATCTTCAACTTCATATTATCATACATTCAATTAGTTACATGTCATCAATCTCTCCCTTTGGCATTGATGGAAACATGATATATTATCACACTATACTATTGCTAATACAATATGAAATACAATTTGTTGAGATTCATCAAATTACCAAACAGTTTTTTTTGGTAACTGATAAAATGTCTGACCACCGGTAAGCTCTGTGTAAGCTTAGATTTGATTCTTGCAGCTTTCCTTTTTCTTCTTCTGATGTGTTGTGACCTCTGTCTGTGTCAAATTTTATCTTTGAATGTTCTTCTTCTTTGATGTCTGTATCTTGTATTTGCAACTTTTATACAAATAATCTCCCTATGAATATGATCTCTCCCTATTTGGAGTAATCTGATAATGAATAGTTTCTGATGATAATATGGAAACATTCTCTCCCTTTGACAACAATGCCAAACAAATATTTTACAAATATCTGACATTCTGTCAAACAATTTCTTCTTTCCATAATATATTCCTTGAATTTCCCTTATCCAACATCAATATAACAATCTAGTCTGGTTTTGATTCTGATATATACCTTGTTGTATATAGATGTAGCTTTGAAGTTTAGCATTTGCTTGCATCAATCATGTTTGATATGCTGATAATGTATGGTTGATGCAGCGTTCAGTCCTTTTACTGATTGTTAGACATGGGTTTTACCCCTAGTCTCTTTCTCAGGTACTCAAATGTATCTTTGGGCAGTGGCTTGGTGAAGATATTAGCCAATTATTCTTTTGATTGCACATATTCAAGTATTACTTCTTTCTCTTGCACTTGTTCTCTTAAGAAATGATACTTGATGGCAATGTGTTTAGTCTTTGCATGCATGACTAGATTCTTGGAAATATTTATTGCACTGGTGTTATCACAATAGGTAACCACTGGTTCTTTGATCTTCATATGCATCCCTTCCAGCAACTATTTGATCCATGCAATATTTGAGAAGTTTGTAGCAGCAACAACATATTCTTCTTCTATAGTAGACTAAGAGATACGTCCTTGCTTCTTGCTGATCCTTGTGATAAGTCTGTCATCTATAAAGAATGCCCCTCCAGTTGTGCTCTTTCAGTCATCAAGATTTCCAGCCTAATCAGCGTTGGTAAACACTTTTTGTTCAAATTTGCCTTCTCTTCTATACCATAAGCCAAATTCCTCAGTATTCTTTAGATATCTTAGTATTCTTTTCACAACAGTTATATGTGATTCCCTGGGGTTAGCAGAAAATCTAGCAATAATTCCTACTGCATGTGCAATATCTCGTCTAGTGTGTACAACATACATGAGTTTTCCTATCATTGTTCTGTATATAGTCTGATTTACCTCTGTTGTCTTGTCTTCCTTTGTTAATTTGCATCCAGTAGCCATCGGTTTTCCAACAGATTTCAAATCTTCTATCTTGAATATTTTCAGAACTTCTTTGATGTATTTGGACTGAGTAATAAAAATACCTTCACTTTGTTGAATGATCTGTAGACCAAGAAAGAACTTGATCTCTCCAAACATAGACATCTCAAATTCCTTGCTCATCTCATTAGCAAATGATTTGCATAGCATATCATTGCCTCCAAATATGATGTCATCAACAAATATTTCAGCAATCAAAGTCTTAGCATTTGTATCTTCTTTCAAATAAAGATTACTGTTCTCACTAGTCCTTATGAATCTAATACTTATTAGATAGGAATGAAGTCTTTCATACCAGGCTCTGGGAGATTTTTTAAATCCATACAAGGCTTTATGAAGTCTACATACCATGTTCCTTTTGTTTGGATCCACAAACCCTTCTGGTTTCTCAATGTATACCTCTTCTTCAAGTATTCCATTTAGGAATGTTGACTTGACATCCATTTGATATACCTTGAATCCTTTGTATGCATCATAAGCAAGTAGAATTATTACTCCTTCTAGCCTGGAAATGGGTGCAAAGGTTTCTCCATAGTCTATACCTTCCTCTTGTGGATACCCCTTACATACTAGTCTTGCTTTGTTCCTTGTGACTTCTCCATTCTCATTCAGTTTGTTTCTAAATATCCATTTTGTACAGATGACATTCTTGTCATCAGGTCTTGGCACAAGTGACCCTATCTTTTTCTTCTCAATCTATTCAATCTCATCATTCATAACACTTATCCATTCTTCATTATCTAGTGCAGCATTGACATATTTTGGTTCAAACTCACAAATTAAGTAATTTGAGTTTAAAGACTTACTCCTTATTCTTATACTAGCTTTCTTATCTCCTATGATCTGGCCCTCTGGATGGTTCCTTCTTACATATCTTGCAAGTATAGGTACAACTCTTTGTATATCAGCTTGATCTTTATTACCTTGCTCATTATCTTGATCGTTATCCTGACCATCGGTAACAACATTTTGACCGTCGGTTGCAACATTCTATTGTTCTTGATTTAAGCACTGTTGCTTGGGTAGAGTTGTGGGTTCTTCACATTATACAAACTTGTTGTATTCCTCTTGTTCTTTTGTGCTTTCTAGCTCATTCTTTTCTACAAATTCATCAATATTTACATTTTCACTTTAAACTATTTTGTTAGAAGCCTTGATTATACATTTAAAAGCTTTTCTTTTGGTAGAATGCCCTAGAAAAATACCTTCATCACTTTTGGTGTCAAGCTTTCCATTTCTTTCATCTTTTAAGACATAGCATTGACTTCCAAATATTTTGAAGTAACTTACATTGGGTGTTTTACCATACCATAGCTCATAAG
>MU224325.1:135344-149002 GCA_018584345.1 Thuja plicata | reverse complement strand
TCCTTCACAGCTACAAACACTATCTCAACATCATCATCCGGTTCGGTGTCAGTATCTTCATCTTTGCAAGTAGCTAGATAGCTAGCCTTCTTGCCTTTGTCCTTGTAATCTCTGGTATCACTTCTTTTTGATCGTCGGTAACCTCTATAATCTTTGTTATCACCTCTGTTAGATTTCTTCTCAAAAGATCTATTATCATCTTTTCTTTTAGGACATCTTGCAGCAAAGTGTCCAATCTCTTTACAATTAAAACATACAAGTGGTAACTTACCTTTGTATTTACCTTTGCCTCTTAGCATTCTTCTTTCCATGAGTGATTCAATTTTATCTAGATCTTCTTCTTCACTTTCTCTTTCATTGTCTCTTCTAGATGAGTGTCTCTAACTAGATCTTCTTATTCTCATAGAAGACTTGGATGCAGACTCTAAGCTTGGTAAGACACTATTATCAAAGTTATTCATCTCAAATGAAATCAGTCTACCAATTAGGCTATCAAGAGTGACTATATTATTTGCTACTACTCTCATTTCTTGAATAGCAGAGACTCTAATAGCATATATAGGTAGTAGGGTTCTTAAGATTTTATTTACCACTGTCTCCTCTTCAAGTGTACCTCCAACACCTCATATAGCATTGAAATTTTTTTTTATTCTTGTGTTGTACTATGTGATGTTTTCACCTTCTTTCACTCTGAGGTCATCAAACTTTCCTCTAAGGATTTCTACCTTGGCTCTCAGAACATTTGCATCACCTCCATGTACAAGTTTCAATTTGTACCACATTGTCTTTGCATTTTTGCAATCTTTGACATCCTCAAATTCAACATCAGAGAGTGAGGCTGAAAGCTCTATAACCATGTAGTTATGTTCATGCTTTACTCTCAGTTGATCTATTGTCAATGGTCCTATAGGCAACACATATTCAGTATCTAAGTATTGAGTAATATCATTTCCAATACCTGATAAGTGAAGCTTTATCCAGCTTTGCCAGGAAGCAAAGTTGTCCTTGTTCAACTTGGGCACATCTCGTCTATTCATCTTGTGATATTTCACTTAGGTTTTGAAACCTTCCTTCTAAGCACACAAGCTCTGATACCAATTATTAGTAATAACTGAGAGGGGGGGGAGGTGAATCAGTGGCCTTAAAAATTTATCCAATTTTAATCCATCAATTAGTACTTCTCAAATTATTAAGTCCCTACAAGATGTATGCCTTTGAAATACTTGAAACAAATAACTGTCTGTCAGTTTACCTTGTCTGTTCTTATTTTCCTTGATAACTGATAAGAAGTAAATTGTATTTACCGATACTTAGTAAATATGCAGAGTATACCAGTCAATCCATAAATGCATATGTAGAATGTAAAACAATAAAGTAATAAACCATACACATATAACATAAGGATTTTAACATGGAAACCCTGTTAAGGGAAAAACCATTGGGACAGGTACACCAAATTTTCACTCTTCTAAAGTGAGCCCTATTAGGAGCCAACCCTGTTAAAGGTTACAAACACACTATTAAGTGTGACCTTGTTAGAGGATTTTCAATACATATGTTGTCACTAAGTATTTGGCATCTACGCTACCATCCTTGAATCAGTCTTATGACTATCAATAGGCTTTATGCAAATCTTACTACCATCCTTGAATTGGCCTCCTTCTTAGACTGTCAATATGATTTAGGTAAGACCAGTTCTACTATCATGAGTCAACCTTCTAGTAATCTATTAGGATATACCTCAGTTAGAAAATACTTTTAAGTCCTGCTTTGTTAAGAGACTTTATGCTTCAATGGTTAAACTGAAACAAAATGACCTGTTTCTAATGCAACTGAATTGCATATTTTTAGATCTATTTACTTAAAATATCTTTCTAATCAATGTATCAATACAATTCCTTTGTACTTAACTCTTTCTACTCTGTGATGATGTGCTTTTCTATCCGTCAGTGTCTGCAGATTTCTTTAGCTCTCCCTTAGCTTGATTGATCAGGACTGCATGAAGTTAATCCTTCATCAGTTTCTCTTCACAATCTTCTATCAATTCACTCCCCCATGTATCTTATTGCTTACTTTCTTGCATTATTCGAGGTGAATTGTGCTTGTCTCTTATAAAGACATGATTTCCTTAATTCTAGGTTCTTGATTCTTGATTCTTGGCGTGAAAAACAATCTAGCCAAATTGATTTATGGCTTTAACTCCTGATTTATCTCGTAGTTATCTTCTTGCCAACTGTACAAATCACTTAACTGTGGTCAAATAAAACAAATAAAAAAACTAGTTAAGTCTATCCTTTAGCTTTGCTAGCTAGATATGTTGTCATTTTCTGATCTCTCTATTCTATCGGTCAATTCTGTAGTTCGTTGCCGGTGACAACTGCCAGTTCCATCGGTGTAACTTCAGTTAGCTTCGCGATCTCTGTCCATCAGGAAACATTGGATCTTTCTTGTTGAGAAACACTATTTTATGCTTGTCAGGAATCATGTGATTTTTCTTCATCAGGCAACACTATCTTCTGCTCATCGGGCATCACTGTGACTTTTTCTGTCTTTACCGATGGTGTGCACTCCATCGGTGTAGTCTGTCACTTAGTGAATACTTGACTTTTATGCATTGCTAAAAGAATAACCTTTATTCCATTGACTCTCTAAAGTCTTTGGCATGACCATACAAATGATATCAATTTGACATTAATGGAAATACAAACCATTAACTGATTTAATGTCTTGCATCATCTTCAACTTAATAGTATCATACATTCAATCAGTTACATGTTATCATACATTCAATTAGTTACATGTCATCAATGTAATGTAAGTAATAAAACATACATGAAATTTAAGTACACATGACACTAGTATTTTGGTATCACAAAAAACCCCTGTTAGAAGGTAAAAATTATGGTAGGGATGAGACCCACAAAACTTCACTACTGCAATAAATAAAGTAGTCTATTAAAGCTTACAAAGATTGATCACTTCTGGTGACCTTACCCTGTTAGGAGTAATAATGAGATCGATTAGATCTACCTCATATGAGGATTTAGAAAAAAAATGTATGTGTACACTCTATTAAGAGATTTATATAAAGATGGTTAAGTCTATTCTGTTAGGAAATTTTAGTATTGTTACAATTATCAGAAAGTAATAAAGTTATGTGATCTGAACAAATTACAATCTCTATATTGTGGATATAGATCCTTTAAGTACAATCAAATTATCACCTTACTATGAATAATAATACCTTTTGTACTACTTGGTAGCCTTTCCTCTATTCTAAAAAATTAATGCTTGCAATGTAGTCCTTGTCCTAAAACCCTTGTCCGATCTCTGATGTTTGTAGTATGGTGGCTACTTGATTATTACTTGATCAACATACATTACAAAATGACATCTTAATATTAAATATATCAAGCCTCATGACCTAATTAGGCTTTTAAAATATCTTAGAAATAACCTAAGATCAACGGTGTACAAAATTTACCTTGATCATATAAACATAGGAGATATAAAAAATTAATGCTGTGAATCTGTAATTAATTTTCTCCTCGATCATTGTAAACCGTTATCCAGCTTAGAAAAAAATTGTTACCTAGATTGATGTGCCATTACAAGATTTTATGTGACCGCTATTTTACTCGATAAATATTGTCTCTCCATGCTCGGTGTTCTGTTTGTATCTTGGTGTATACTGTGTGCTCGGTGTTCTCTGCTGCTCGGTAAGTCTGTCTGCTCGGTGATCATTGCACTCGGCTAACTCTGCGCATGATCAGTGCACTTGGGTAACTTTGCACTCGGTGATCATACCGACTGTTACTAACTAGGTATTTGAATGATTTAATACTAATGACAATGGTCAAATCTCATTTGGAGTATTAATCTATTTGCATTTTCAATGATTATCATTATCTATAATTCAATATTAGTAGCCTATATTTAGTATTTTACAAACCTAGATCAATTATGTGATGCTTCATTAACTCTATAAGCTACCACAATATAGTCCTAGGATGGTGAGATCATCTAGAAATTACATAAGAAAGGGAGGATGTTTTAAAGGAATACCATCTTATCTTGAAATTTCTTTTGTGCAAAGTTGCAAAAAGTTGTCAAGCAACTTTTGTCAACTTTTTACAATTTTTACATTTATGGATGAAATGACCCCAAACCTTTTCTAAGGCCTCTTAGAAATATCAAATATGATATTTAGACTCATTTTACATAATTTCTACCTTTATTGAGGCATTTTATAACCTTTGACACTGTTTGACCAACTTGGGGACTTAATGGCATTATGAGGTCAATGGCTTTCATAGAGCCTTATAATTTTGCTTCAAATGATCTTAATAGACCTATTTAACCTTAAAAACATTGAATTTTCCTTACATTGGACTTATTACATGATTTTTACCATAATTTTTCATGGTGGCTTAATGCATCCTTGATGCTCCTGCATCACCACCATAAGGAAGTAAAACATAAACATTAGGTAGGGAGAATAAAGAATACATGCTTAAGGAACCAAAAATTAAGGTTATCATAAGAACTATAAAAAAACATAAAATATTAACTCAAATTGGTAGTGAAAAAGTTGTTTGATAGGTAAGCATGAAATTAGGATTCAAAGGTGAGTTGCAATACAATTATTTTTTCATCATTTTATTAAATGTAAGAGAATGCATTTTGTGCATGATTTTTGTTTTATTTTAAAGACCAGTACTGAATTGATGGTCTTTTGATAAAATAAAGAATTTATATTTACTGTTTTAAAACATCTTATAAAATTTGTATTATGTGAAAAAAAACAAAATTTTGTGTCAAGCTCAAAATCCACTTTACTAGCTCTAGAATCCCAACACTCTTGAAATGAGATTCTCTTCCTCCTCCAAGTCTTCTCCTTGTTGTAGACATTCATTTCTTCACTCCCTTAAGCCTCCATGGCCAAATAACTCCTTAAGGTATGGAAAAACCCTCCAACTTTCTTACTGAAACAATCAACCTTCTCTTTTGTCTGTGACATTCCAGTCATTCTTATGGCTCCATGGCATATGCATTCAATGCATGCTCCTCTACAAAAAAACTTGGGGTACTGTAGAAGAATTCCTCTATCATCCTCCCACATGAAGAGCCCTTATTCAATGTGGAACATACCATTAATCAAATTTATCCTCTCTAGGGTTAACCTAGAAGAGGGTTTTGACTATTTTTACGAAAATAAAAATTATTCCTATAAAACACAAAATGAATTGATTACTCCTTCTATAAAATACTAGGTTACTAACCCTTGTTTCTTCACCAAACTCTAAATCCATAACCACAATGTCTGCAATAGAAATTCCCCTAAATCTATGCCGACACTTTTTTTTTCATTAGTTATCTTTGTTCACCCATGAGCGTTAAGAGGAAGGCCAAAACTTTCCCAAACTTGAATATCTAGTCCTTGCACTTGACTAGGGATCTTTTCTTGGCCTAGAAGGTTTCACTCATAGCTTCTTTGCTACTAGATGTTGGTTATTACTCTTTTCCCTCATGATTGAAATCATCTACATTATGTCATTCAATCCAATCTCCCTTGCATTTTTTGCATCTACATCCTCAACTACTTGCTTCTTGAAATCAAAAATCTCATCCTTTGTTGTAAACAAGGATAACTTTGCATATTGCATAGTGTAATAATTATAGGAACCAATCTCATACAAATGATCATATGATTTGTCCTCGAACTTTCTTGTATGAATTTGAAGGTTGTATTGCTTGAAAACTAGGTCATTAAGTTATTTTTGAGTCAATGTATTGGGATTAATTTTGTGCATGGTTTCTAATAAACTCCAATTGCACTCACAATCAAAAGCACACCAAAGTTGAGATAATATTCAAAGGACTAGCTTTTGAAGATTTTGGTTTTTCCCATCCTTCTTACCACCAAGAGCTTGCAAAAGAGATATTTTAAAAGTTAGTAAGTAATCAATATTTAATCAATAATTGTAATTTGTAAGGGCCTATCTTTTTGTTACTTGGTGTCTGGGTAGATCTCTATCCAATAGCTGGTGGAAAATAAAAGAGCCTTACCCTAGTGTTGTTGTAATTTTGCAACTTTAAAATAGAGAGGTCTTTTACCTTAACCTCAGGTGTGACCCTTTCTTTTCTTGCTAAGAGGCCCTGTATAATCTCCCCATTATCATATGTGAAGCTATTAAAGAAAACACCCATTAGCCTCAAGGAATATGTTCATTCTAGATCACTATGCATTGGAATTTTTTGAAGACAAATGAAATTTTAATGATAGATAAAACCATAAATGTATCCACATCATAGAATAATCTAATATATTAGGTAAGCATGCACAAAATCCATCTTATATCTGTGTGATGTGATGACCTCTATATACTAACATAGAAAATTCTTAACAATAACTATGAAGCTATATTTTATTGATAAAAATGTTTGATTTTGTTTTTGTTAAGATGTTTGGTGATGAGAAGGTTGTTTTATAATTACTTCTTTATCGAGGTGCATGTTTTTTATATTTACCACATTCAAAAACTCCAAAAGGTCAATACAAATACTCCATGAATATTAACCATGTGTAAGTGTCCTAGAATTCTCTATGAGCTAACAAAGACTACAGATGCTCACTTGCCCTGTTACGTTTATTAGTGATCATATATAATAAATGGTTGCAACAAAGAAATTTAGATACTAAATGATTTCTTTTCCTATTTTCATATTCGTCAACTTAAAAATGCTAACTATTACTTAAAGTTTCACAACAAAGGAAAATATAAACAACAAAAAACCTTAGAATAACATGATATTTTCCATGGAGACCTGAGTGAAGGAAACTCCAAATAGTAGTGATTTGCCTTCTGTGAATATTTGTTGTGTTAATAGTTTATTAAGTTATCCAAGCCTTCCAAGGACATGAACATTCAGTATATGAATGTATTCACACTTGCAAAGCTTTGGAAATTTTTCATTCACACCCTTCTGACTGAATGCATTCATTCCAGACAAAAGCACCACATATTACAAGTTCAAACTGCCACTTGTGAGTGAAAATAACATGGATACATATCACCATGTGACACAAGGAGGAGGGAAATGGGGCCTAAGGAACAACCAAAACCATCCAGCTTGCAGATACAATGCGAAAATTAACACATCAACACAATGAGAGAAGAGAAATGCAAAGGTATTTTCATTAATATTTCAAACTCATTACATTCCAGGCTATAAGGCCTTCTTGGTTATGGCCATATACATTAGAAATTATTACAAATGATCTTCTTACACAGAGATCTTAATATCTCAACATTTGTCTTCTTTCCCTAAGACTTGCTACCAAACTAAGAATCATACAAAAGAATATATACAATAGACCAACAAGGAAGTTGATGCTCAAAACTCTAGGAGAGACCTAGATTTAGGTCCACACGGATCCCAAGATAGATCCCAAATAAATATAGCCATGAAAATTAAATGAAGAAGTCAGCCAGCAACTCCAACTCCCAAATAAACCAACTCAGCAAAGCAGGGCCGAGAAATAGAAAATGGCATGTCAAGCAGTAGAACAAAGCATGCCGAGCAAAAGAAAAAACCATGCTGAGCAACTTAGAAAGCATTTCAAGCAACAGAAGTCGAGTGACAGAGAACTAACTAAAAATTAAAGTAAACATATTTTTGGTTGAGCAGAATTGCCAAAGACCCAAGATGCTCCTGCATCAGACACTTGGGGTTGAAAGAAATGATTCCTTGAATCATTTATCAGGTCTTACCTGAAATGAATCTAACTTAGATTGAGAAATCCAAGATGAGTCCTCAATCAATCTATTTTTCCACTTTACTAGATATTCCATGTATTCTTTTCCTCTTTTACTTCTACCAAATCTCTGTTTCAAGATCTTCTCCACTTCCTCTATCTGCTTCTTAGGATAGTCAATTGGTTCATGTTATTCATACAAGTCTAAAACATTGAATATAGGTGATATATCCATGTCATCAGGTAATTCAACTTCGTAAGCATTTCCACTGTCAAATCTTCTCAGTATTTTATAAGGACCAAAATTCTTCATCTTCAGTTTCCCATATGTTCCAATAGGAAATCTTCCTTTCTTCAAATGAACCATCACAACATCACCAATTTCAAATGTCTTATGTCTTCTTGATCTATCTGCATCATATTTGTATTTCTAATTACTTTTCTCCAGCTTTTGTTTCACATCCTCATGCAATGTCTTCATGAATTCTGCAAATTCTTTTTCTTCAGTACTCCTTTTCTCTTCACCAACCATGTCTCTCAAATCTTATATTCCTCTAGGTTGTGTGCCATGAACAATCTCAAAACATGTCATTCCAGTACTTCTATTTACTAAACTATTGTATGCAAACTCTACTTGTGACAACATCAAATCCCAATTTCCTGGTGTATCTCCAACTAAACATCTCAATAAGTTACCCAAACTTCTGTTCACCACTTCTATTTTTCCATCAGTCTGTGGATGAAATGTAGAACTAAATTTCAACTTAGTATCCAACTTCTTCCAAATTGTTCTTCAAAAATAGCTTACAAACTTACTGTCTCTGTCAGAGATGATACTCTTTGGTAATCCATACAATCTGACAATCTCTTTAAAGAAAAGATCTTCTATGTGTACTACATCTGATGTTTTCTTACATGGTATGAAATGTGTCATTTTAGAAAATCTATCCACAACAAAAAATATGGAATCATTACCTCTTGCTGTCCTCAAAAGTCCAAGAACAAAATCCATGCTGATATCACTCCAAGGTTTCTCAGGAATAGTAATAGGTGTATACAAACTAGTGTTCTGACTTACTCCCTTTGCAACTTGACAGACTCCACAACTTATCACAAATTTCTAAACATCCTTATACAACTGAGGCCAAGAGTACCTCTCCTTCAACAAACTCAATGTTTTATCAATGCCAAAGTGTTCAGCCAATCCACTACTATGTTTCTCTTTAATCAAATTAGTTCTCATTGATCCTCTTGGTATGCACAACTAAATACCTTTGAACAACATATCTTCCTGAATGAAATAATATTCATACTTACTTGATTGGTTTGTGTTAGGTTCTCTACACACTCTGCACTGCTCTGAAAAATCAGGATCATTTTCATACAAATTCTTCATGTCATCAAAGCCAAGAACTTCAATTCTCAATTCAGTCAACAAAGATTTTCTTCTACTCAATGCATCAGCAACTCTATTAGATACTCCACTCTTATGATTAGTCACAAATGTAAAGCTCTAAAAATACTCTACCCATTTCATATGTCTATGATTCAACTTATTTTGACTACCCAAATACTATAAAGCCTTATGATCAGTATACAACACAAATTCATTTGGCATCAAGTAATGTCTCCATTTCTTCATAGCTTGCATAATAGCATAGAACTCTTGATCATAGACATAATATTTCCTTTTTGTGTCATTCGAATTTTCACTAAAGAAAGAAATAGGTTTACCTTCTTGAGTCAATACAACTCCAACTGTAGTTCCACTTGCATCACATTCAACTTGAATTACCTTATTGAAATCAGGTAAGGCTAGAAAAGGTAATTCAACAAACTTCAACTTCAAAGCTTTAAAACTCTTATCAGCTCCATGTGTCCATTTGAACTCTCTTTTGTCTCCTCTCATTTTCTTGATCATAGCATTGCAAATAGAACTGAAATTTTTGATAAACTTCCTGTAAAAACTTGCCAATCCATGAAATGATCTTACCTCAGCAACATTCTCAAGTATAGGCCAACTCAATATAGCTTCAACCTTCTCTGGATCCATCTTCAAACCATCATCTAAAATCACAAAACCCAAATACACAAGCTCTTCTTTCATGAAGGTACATTTCTTTAGATTTATCAATAACTTTTCCTCCTTAAATCTTTGCAACACTTATCTTATATGCATCAAATGTTCTTCTCTGGTTTTACAGAATATCAAAATATCATCTAGGTATACAATCAGGCATTTGTTCAAGAATTTCTTTAGAACTTCATTCATCAATCTCATAAATGTACTTGGTACATTAGTTAAACCAAAAGGCATAACCAACCACTCATAGAAACCTTCCTTTGTCTTGAAAGAAATCTTCCATTCATCACCTTCTCTGATTCTGATATGATGATATCCACTTTTCAAATCAATTTTGGTGAAATACTTTGATCCACTCAAACAATCCATTATGTCATCCATTATTGGTATAGGAAACCTATACTTCACTATAATCTTATTGATTTCTCTAGAATCAGTGCACATTCTCCACTCTCCATTCTTCTTAGGTGCCAACACAGCAAGTACCGCACATGGACTCAAAATTTCTTTGATTAAGCCTTTGTTCAATAATTCATGAACTTGTTGATTGAGTTCTTGATTTTTCATAGGTGTTAACCTATGTGGTGCTTTGTTTGGTAAATTAGCTCCCGGAATCAGATCTATACAATGAATGATATCTCTAATTGGTGGCAAACCATTAGGTACATTATCTAAAATTATCTCCTTGTATTTAGTGAAAAAATTTCCAACTTCTCTAGGAATTTCATCTTCTATATTCTTACATGGTTTGTTAGGAATCAAGGCATAAAAAACATCATATCTTTTCAGATCCTCAACAAACTGTCTACCTTCCATCAGACAAACTTTCATAGATGTGCATAGTTCATTAACAGATTCTTCAACCAAAGGTAACAAAATTTGCTTCTTCCCATCAACCCACCTTCCATCATGTATAGCATATCTATCATACTGCCAAGGTCTACCCAACAAAATATCACAATAATCCATTGACATAATATCACATAACACCTTATCATAGTACTTTCCAATTTTCAGATTCACAAAACATTGTTCACTCACCATTAATGTATGCTCATCCTTGATCCATGAGATATTGTAGGGTTTTGAATGTTTCATCCTCTCCAACTACAAATCTGCAACCATTTCCTCAGATGCCAGATTCTCCGAGCTTCCACTATCAATAATGACTTTCCAAACTTTGTATGCAACTCTACATCTGGTTTTGAACAAACTTTTCCTGATTGGATCTTTCTTGTCTTTCTCACTCTATAGTATCCTTCAGACCATGAAATTTTCAAGTTCTCTGGATGTTTCTTCTTGCACTAAAGCATTTATGCTACTGCTACCACCTTTCTTGCTTGCATGTGTACACTCAAAGGATTTATGTCCTTCTTCACCACAACTATAACAAGTTACTTGGAACCCTCTTCTGTTATTTCTACCTCTGGAATAATTGTCTCTTCCTCGGTATGAATTTTTGCCTTTCCATTCAGTCTTTCCTTTGTCTTGAGATGTGTCTGGATTTGACTTGTCTAGTTCAGATCTACTATTTTCACCATGAGATCTACCTCTTCCTCTAGGGAATCTTCCACCTCTGCCTCTTTTTCTTTGTTCATATCTTCTGTTCAGCTTCTCCTCAGCTTTTAGGGCAAACTGATATGCCTCTTCAATGCCTTCCATCTTGACCAAACTAATTTCATCTTGTATGAAACTTCTCAAGCCATTCAGGTATCTTGCCACTCTTTCTACTTCATCTTCAACATGTCTAGATCTGATGTCTAACTTGTAGAATTCCTTGGTATAGTATTTGACTGATTTTTCCTTCTGCTTCAAAATTTACATTCGCTAGATTAGGTTAATCTGGTAATCACAAGGAAGAAAATTTCCTTTCAATTTGTTCACCATCTTATCCCATATCTTGATTTTGTCTTTACCTTTCTTCTTTTTGTCCAATTGTAGGTGTTCCCACCATAAGGATGCATGACCTTTCAGTTTTGTGCTTGCAATATTGACCTTCTTATCCTCTACAACATTCTCATATTCAAAATAATTTTTAATTTCAGTGATCCAATCAATCAATTCATCAGAATCTAATTTTCCACTATACTCAGGAGG
This sequence comes from Thuja plicata, assembly GCA_018584345.1. NCBI lineage: Eukaryota > Viridiplantae > Streptophyta > Pinopsida > Cupressales > Cupressaceae > Thuja > Thuja plicata. The sequence goes on along the minus strand of MU224325.1, from coordinate 137,063 downwards.
ATTCAGCTAAGGTGTGGATTTCAAACTTGTCAAGGCTCTCAGGAATCTTTCCTCTTCTTGGTCCATCATAGGTGCAGGTGTAGCTTCACCTTGAACCTCTTTAAATTCATCATCACTAACATCTTCAATATGTCTTCCTCTATGCGTGGCTATCTCAACAGCTTCCAATATTACAGCCATCTATCTAAGCATTTCAGCTAGACCTTGATCGACATTTCCTCTCCCATGAACCATCTTGAAACTCTCTACAATTGTAGGTTAGATCACAACCTGCCACCCTACAATAAATATCTTTATAGTTTACAAGAAGGAGCCACGAATCTCAACTCACTCTGATACCACCTGATGCAAGGAGGAGGGAAACAAGACCTAAGGCACACCCAAAAACATCCAGTTTGTAGATACAATGCAAAAATTAACACAACAACACAATGAGAGAAGAGAAATGTAGAGGTCTTTTGATTAATATTTCAAACTCATTACATGCCAGGCTGTAAGGCCTTCCGAGTTACGGCTATATACATTAGAAAGTATTACAAATTATTTTCTTACACAGAGATCTCAATATCTCAACATTTGTCTTCTTGTCCTAAGACTTGCTACCAAACTAAGAATCATACAAAATAATATATACAAGAGACCAACAAGGAAGTCGGTGCTCAAAACTCCAGGAGAGACCCATATTTAGGTCCACACAGATCCCAAGATAGATCCCAAATAAATCCATCCATGAAAATTAAATGAAGAAGTCAGCTAGCAACTCCAACTCCAAAATAAACCAACTCGGCAAAGCAGGGCCGAGAAACAGAATAAGGCATGCTGAGAAACAAAAAAAAGCATGCCGAGCAACAGAACAAAGCATACCGAGCAACTCGGAAAGCATGCCAAGAAATAGAAGCCGAGTGACAGAGAACTAACTAAAAATTAAAGTAAACATATTTTTAGTTGAGCAGGATTGCCAAAGACCCAAGATACTCCTACATCACCATGACACATACACAATCAACATAACATAGGTAATGTCCTTGTTGCAAATGGAAATTCTACAAACAGAACCCTACAGAAAATGGTGAGTATGTCACTATCAAAATTGAATATGTATTTAGTGTTTTCTAAGACACCACCCAATTTATTCATTTTTAAATCCCAGGGTAACTAGATCACCAAAGAACCATCTTGATGCAGGAGCATCCTGGGTGTAAGGGCAATCTTGCATCACCCAAAAATATGTGTTTTTCTATTCAATAAGGGCTATTTTGTACAAAGCTACTATTTTTGGAAACTTACTATTTTTAGTAAGTTGGTCATTTGAACTCAAAATGTTCTAATTTTCTAGGTGAAGGTTCATCTTAGTCATATAAGAATGCCAGTTGAATTTCATTTCCAGATCATCTGTATTGGTGAAGTTATTAAGGATTTACTATTGATATTTTAGGGTGCAAAACCTTTGAGCTCAATTTTGAGGACCTTAGAGGCTCCGGATCGAGGTCAAACCCCCTATTGACTAGCGCTTTGCAAGTGAGGCATTGTAGATCGCGATCTCCCCTTTCCGAAAGGTGGTTATAATAGCCAATCGGAGCTACGGTTCAAACGTTATGGCTTCCAAAAGTTGGGCTACCTAATCTCATGTTTTGTAAATATTTAAAGCCAACCCTTTTGTAATAAAAGTGAAAAATAATTAAATGCTAAGGGTAGTCGGCCTTAATGGCTAGATTTCTG